>JAVSCE010009949.1:0-43012 GCA_032199065.1 Smutsia gigantea
TGTGATATCCGCTGTAAAAAGATAAACTGAGGCATATTAAAATGTTCAAGAGTTAATTTGAGCAAACGTCTATGGGAATCCAAACAGGAAGTGGTTGGGAGCACTCGGTGGACCGGAAGTGAGGGAAAGAAAGTCTTTCACAGGAGCTGACCTGGAAGCAAACAGGGCAATTATTTGATTGGCTGCAGCTTAGCAGTTGCTTGACTTGGAAAAACCTAGTTGACTTTCTGATTGGTTGTTCTTACATTGTGTTTTCTCCAAGCAAGTACATTTATAGAAACTGACTCTCCCTTATGTTTCTGTTTGTTTCTATTAGAGCTACCTCAGTCTAAGGGCCTCCTTGTTTAACTGCACAAAGGAGATGCACTGGCAGGCGAATGCCTAGGGCAAGGGGCAGGAATCATGACTAGTTGGGGTGAGGCTCTGTGAGCGTCCTGGTGTTAGGACCCCCAGAGCCATGTCTCTGAGAAGCTGCACTAGAGACAGAATTGGTCCCAGGGACCCACCAGCCAAGGCGGTTCCCTGAGGTTGTATGCGTATCAGTCAGGCAGAGCTTTCTTGTCCCTTATTCCTCCCACTTCACTCCAGCTCTGAAGTGAGGGCCTGAGGAGTTGCTCATGCCGGGGCAGGGAAAGACTACCCTGGAAGAAAGCTTAGAACATTAACTATTACAGTGCACCTAGCATCTTAATTATGAAAATGAGGATATTCTTCTGCCTAGAAGAGGTTAGAGGACTTATTATTAAGATTCTAAAAATTATTATGGGAGCTGCCTGAGATTTCAACCAGGGACAGGAGAATATCTAGCCCTCCAAGTGGAGTGAAAGTGGATTTAACATATATAAAGTGTTTAACGTAGTAAATATTTTCTATTTTCATCATTGGTCATATTATCATCTCTTGTAACTTGTTGGACTCAAAGTTGTGTGGCTTTTAAACTGAAAACTGGGTGAAGGTTGCCAGGGATACCCAAATAGCACTCTGTGAAGAGTGGACCAAGTAGAATTCGCAGTACTCTTCCATCCATCAATGCCTAGGGGCTGGCTCTTCCCCCAGAGAGGGGGAAAGTCTCTTACCTGGATGTCTGATTCATAGTTTCTGATCTTCAGCACATAGTCCTTGCGAGCCATAAGCCATCCTCTGGTACAGCTGTGTCGTCGTGAGCAAGGAAGCAAAGGGAGGAGTGTTCACGTGTGTGAGTGCTTGTAGAACGAGCGCGTGCACGAAGGCGTGCGGCAGGGTGAGGGGGGGCGAATTACTCCTGGGATTTTGGTGGTGAACCCATTCTGGCCGCCAAAGCGAAGTGGTACTATGTGAATGCTGCCTTCAGATACTTTCTTTCCCAAAACACTGTAGGGTGTTTCCACCACAGAGTATCACCCTTTTCAGTAAGGCAGAATTTTTCAAAGTGATGTCCTCCCAATCGTTCCAGGCGTTCGTAAGAATGGAGAGAGAATATAAAAGTTTCATCTAGTCAAAAAAGTTTGCGAAATGCTGCCCACTTTGTCTTTTCCACTAGGACACACACAATTGCATAGTATAGGCTTCAAAGTTGCATAAGTTCATTTTCCTAAGCCCGGCATAGTTACTAATTTTATAGGAGCTCAGAGCACCTTTCGAAAGCTCAGCACACTCATTAGCATCCATTTGACCCATGTTTTGTGTCACACCGTTCTGGACACGTAGGCTAGAGGCATCGTCTCCAGAAAGGCCCTGTGCAAAGGAACAACATGCAAACAAGTTAGTGTGGAGATTAGCCCCAGCCACGATTCTGAAAAGCGGAGAGTGGGGCTGCAGCGAAGTAGGATCCATGGGGAGAGGTGGCTTTTGATGAAGTGATGAAGGATCAAGAAAGGATTGAAAATCACTGTGTCTGAAAGACTGGGAAGTAAAAAGGGGTGAGGAGCCCAATGGAGAAATGCAGCGTGTTTTATAATTTTGTCAATGACAAGATACAGAAATAGTGTTTCATGTTACCATAGGAGACCAAAGACTGGGGGAAGATAGAAATGCCATAGCCTATAATTTAGAGTGAATTTCATCTATTTAATTAAGACTTCTATAGTGTTCACTAGGTACCAGGCCCTGCTCAGAGCATGTCATGAATATGAATTCATTAAATTCTCAAAATAACTGTAAGGGAGGTACTGTTGTTATCATCTCCATCTTACAGATGAGGGAACTGTGGCACAAAAATATTCACCAACTTGCTCAAGGGCCAGGACTCGAGTCCAGATCATCTGTCTCCAGAGAAGACCATGCTGTTAATCTGTGCTCTGTGCTGCCTTTGTGATTCCAGAAAGTAGAACGGGCTGCTGGAGGTGATCCCAACTCATTCAATGGTACAAACCACAAGGGCAAATATAAAGGAAAAATTCCCCCTCTTCTAAGTCCTTTGAAATGAGAGAAAGTTTCCACTGTAATCAAACCTAACTGACATTAATTTTTATTCCTGTAACTTCTTGATATGACCTTTTATATACCCAAGATGAAACTAAAATTGATGTGAGGGATAGCATTCCAGGCAAAACAACTTAAGTGATAAAACTTGTTACCTCAGCAACGTTGCCCAAGGGGCAGACTTACATTTTCCATGAAAAATGTTAGGCAGAAGGTTTTGATGTCATTTCATGCACCATTTAATCAGATTTGGCTCTAGAAACAGTGAAGATGGAAAGCTATGGCTTTTTTCTTAAAAGTATAACTCGTATTTTTGGTATAAAAGCAATTCGTGGTCACTTCAGACAATTTTGAGAAAAACATAAACTATAACTAAGAAAATAAAAAGTAGGCATAATTCCGCCACCCAAAGACAGCTACTTTGACGTATTTATGTCCTTTCTTTTTTCTATGTTTATATGCGTGGTTGACATAATTAACGTCATTCTGAATACATTTTACGTCTTACACATTTTACTTAATATGTTGTGAAGATTTTCCCATGTCCTTGGTGGACTATAATGTTTGTTCTGTCACCTTGTTTTAAGTTTTTTATTTTAATTTTTAGCCCCTCATCCTGTGTTCTTCCTCTTTCAATTTAAGAAATATGGTTCTTTTGCTTTTGTCTTCTGCAATGATTTGTATGGTTTTCCCTTCTTGTTTGTACTTGCATTGAACAAAGAGATTTCTAATGTAAGTCAAATTGAAACCGCCTTTTCTGACTCAGCCCACTTCAAACGATGAGAACTTTTCTGTTTATATTACTTCATATCTGTCCTCTTTCACGTCTTCATCTTTGTTAATACCCTTTGGAGTTTGACCTAGTATTTTATGTCATATAAAAATAAAATATGTCTTTAAAGATGATTTGTTAACATTTATAATTCTTATTACCGTATTTCTGACAGTTTAAACATTTTTACCTTTTTATTCAGAAATAATTTCAGACTTTCAAAATATTGCAAAAGAAAGTATTGTATAAAGAACAAACACTCCTAATAATCTTAGCCCAGATTTGAAAAACATTACAATATATTTCAATGCACACTTCACCAGAGACATATAGATAGCAAATAAGCATATGAAAAATTCATAACTTCATTAGTCATTAAGGAAATGTAAATTATACCCACAATAAGATATCACTACACCCTTGTTAGAATGAGTAAAATTAAAAATACTGGTTATACTGAGTGTTGACAATGAAGCAAAACAACTGGAACCCTCATACACTGCTGGTTGGAATGTAAAGTGGCATGACCACTTTAGAAAGAGCTTGATAACCTCTTTAAAAATTAAACGTAACACCTAACATAGGACCCAGTCATTCCACCCCTAGAAATCCATCCAAGCTATGAAAACATATGAACACAAATGCTTGAATGTGAATATTCATAACAGCTTCATTGGTAATAACTATATACCAGGGAATGGATAAAAATTATGATATATCCTTACCATGGAATACTAGTCAGTATTAATATAGAACACACAGTAGATACATGCAGCAACATGAATGAACCCGCATATAATTATGATGAGTGTAAGAAGCCAGGCAATGAAGAATGAATACTATATCCTTCTATGTGTATAACATTTTAGTTTTACACTACCTAATGACAAAGCATATCTGGCTGCCTGGATGGAGGGTGGAGGGTGGTGCAGAGAGGTGAGGGAGAAAAGGATGACATAGGCACATGCAACTTCTGGAGCTGATGGATATTTTCATTATTGTGGGATGGCTTCACACTGTGTACATATATTAATACTTATCAAATTGTACTTTTTAAATAAGTGCAGTTTGTTGTATTTTAATTATGCTTGAATAAATCATAAAAATTCATAATAGAAACATACAGTATTTCTTGTACATCAGGTACTACTTTCTGGCTCTTTATAAAACACAGAAAAGATATATTAAGCATTTAGCTCTATAATAGGCACTAATATATGTTGGTTGAAAATAAATCTGATTTATGTAAAATTTATTTTATGAAAATGTTAGGGAAAGAGTAAAAGTTTTCTCTAATTCCATATAAAATCATAGTTTCCCTTTGATGCATTTCTGGACTAGCAAAAAAAAATACAAGGAAAAAAATTTTTCTTGGCCCATGGAACCCACTGATAAAACAGCAAGCATAGGAGAATGATCATCCACCTCTCTGTTTTTCTCTCTCTCGAATATAGATATAGATATAGATATGATACAATACAGATATAGACAAATACACACATGCATATAAATATTCATACAGAGAGAAACATTAAAGATGGCAGTGTGAGAGGTGAGACAGAGGCTTCCTCCTAAAACTACATATAATACAAAAATATAATTAATACAACTACTCCTGAAAGAGCAAGAGGAAACAGGACTGCGCCAGACTGCATTCACCTGGAAAAAAGAGCAGACCTCACCGAACAGGGTAACATACCAAAGCTGTGGCCCGACGGGAGCCAAGCCATTCCCCACCCCAGCTCACTGGTGGAGGAAGAGAAACGGAGTGGGGAGGGAGTGGAGGCCTGGGACTGCTGAATACCTAACTCCAGAGATCTGATCTAGGAGCACAAACCTACATTTCATGGTGCTTGCATGGTACTCTTGTGAGTAGGGGGTTGGAAAGCAAAGAGAGGCAGAATTCCTGAAGAAACTTGAGATTCCAGCCACTTGTGGAAAGCAGGGATCCATATCTGGCAGCTCGGGGACAAAAGAAAGGTGGGCAGTCCAAGAGACATCCTAACAAGGAAGCCCTTAGCAAGAGGGCTTCTAAAGGGGCAAAGATTGCATAGAGCTTACTGCTCAGGAGAAAGGACAGGTAGACAAAATTGTCCAGGTGCACTCTACCCAGCAGGTTAGGAGCTTTCACGATCTTCAGGAGCTCCAGCTCTCTGGCTGGCTACACAGCTCCAAGGAACCCCTCCGGGATACGCAGCCTACTACGTCTTTCTCCCAGCCAGCATCACCTGGCTTGCAAACTAGCAAATCCTACCTGGCGTTAGGCCAGCCAGAGGGAAGATCTGTCTACAGGAACTAAAAAGCAAACCATAGAGGCTTATACCTGTGTGCTCAACCCACTGGTTCAGAGTGGAGTCAGGCATAGCATCCGGGAAGCAGGAAACAGTTCTTTCCTACCCCCAGGCACCAGTACCACTCCCCTGTGACCCCCGACATTGCTTCAAGGGCTGAGCAGCTCCAGAGACTAGAGCTTCTGGCACTAGAGGGTGCCATATACAAAAATGAAACACCAAAAGAACCTGGTTCAAAGTAAAATTATTAATACAACTCCTGAGAAATATTTAAATGACATTGACCTCATGAATCTTCCTGAAAGGGAATTCAAAATAAAAATCATTAACATGCTCATGGAGGTATGGAAAGATATTCAAGAACTCAGGAATGAATTCTGGTCGGAGATCCAATCACTGAAGAGCACAATGGACAGTACTAAAAGCAGATTGGATACGGTGGAGGAGATGATAAATGAAATAGAAACTAGAGAAGAGGAATACAAAGAAGCTGAGGCACAGAGAGAAAAAAGGATCTCTTGGATAAAATAATATTGAGAGAATTGTGTGACCAATCCAAACGGAACAATATTCACATTATAGGGGTACCAGAACAAGAAGAGAGAGAAAAAGGAATAGAAAGTGGCTCTGAGGAGATAATTGCTGAAAACTTCCCCAATATGGGGAAGGAGATAGTCTCTCAGGCAATGGAGATGCACAGATCTCCAAACAGAAGGGACCCAAGGAAGACAACACCAAGACACATAGTAATTAAAATGGCAAAAATCAAGGATAAGAACAGATTATTAAAAGCAGCCAGAGAGAGAAATAAGACATCTTTTGAACGTTAATACAAAGGAAAGCCCATCAGGTTATCATCAGACTTCTCAAAAGAAACCTTACAGGCCAGAAGGGAGTGGCATGATGTATTTAGCGCAATGAAGCAGAAGGGCCTTGAACCAAGATTACTTTATCCTGCAAGATTATTATTTACATTTGAAGGAGGGATTAAACAATTTTCAGATAAGCAAAAGCTGAGAGAATTTACCTCCCACAAGCCATCTCTGCAGTGTATTTTGGAGGGACTGCTATAGATGGAAGTGTTCCTAAGGTTTAATAGCTGTCACCAGAGGTAATAAAACCACAGTAAAGAAAGTAGAACAGTTAATTACTAAGCAAATGCAGAATGAAATTAACTATACCCAAAGTCAATCAAGGGATAGATAAACAGTACCCAATATGATACCTAATACATAAAGAATGGAGGAGGAAGAAAAAGGAGGAGAAAAAAAAAGAACCTTTAGATTGTGTTCGTAATAGCATATTAAGTGAGTTAAGGTAGACTCTTAGATAGTAAGGAAGTTAACCTTGAACCTTTGGTAACCATGAATCTAAAGCCTGCAATGGCAATAAGTACATACCTATCCATAATCACCCTAAATATAAATGGACTGAATGCACCAATGAAAGACATAGAGTCACTGAATGGATAAAAAAACAAGACCCATCTATCTGCTGCCTTCAAGAGACTCACTTTAAACCCAAAGACATACACAAACTAAAAGTGAAGGGATGGAAAAAGACATTTCGTGCAACTAATAGGGAGAAAAAGCAGGAGTTGCAGTACTTATATCAGACAAAATAGACTTCAAAACAAAGAAAGTCACCAGAGACAAAGAAGGACATTACATAACGATAAAAGGGTCAATCCAACAAGAAGATACAACTATTATAAATATCTATGTGCCCAACACAGGAGCACCTACATATGTGAAACAAATACTAACAGAATTAAAATTGGAAATAGAATGCAACGCATTCATTCTATGAGACTTCAACACTCCACTCACTCTGAAGGACAGATCAACCAGACAGAAAATAAGTAAGGACACAGAGACACTGAACAACACATTAGAACAGATGGACCTAACAGATATCTACAGAACTCTACACCCAAAAGCAGCAGAATACACATTCTTCTCAAGTGCACATGGAACATTTTCAAGAATAGATCATATCCTAGGCCACAAAAAGAGCCTCGGTAAATTCAAAAAGATTGAAATTGTACCAACCAGCTTCTCAGACCACAAAGGTATGAAACTAGAAATAAATTACGCAAAATAAATGAAAAATCCCACAAACGCATGGCAGCTTCACAACATGATGCTAAATAACCAATGGATCAATGACCAAATAAAAACAGAGATCAAGCAATATATGGACACAAATGACAACAATAATTCAACACCACAAAATCTGTGGGATGCAGCGAAGGTCGTGCTAAGAGGAAAATATATTTGCAATACAGGTCTACCTCAGGAAAGAAGAACATTCCCATATGAGCAGACTAAACTCACAATTAATGAACCTAGAAAAAGGAAGAACAAGTGAGGCCCAAAGTCAGTAGAAGGAGGGACATAATAAATATTAGAGCAGAAATAAATAAAATCAAGAAGAATAAAACAATAGAAGGAATCAATGAAAGCAAGCAAGAGCTGGTTCGTCAAGAAAAATAAACAAAATAGATAACCCCCTAGCCAGACTTATTAAGAAAAAAAGCGAGTCTACTCACATAAACAGAATCAGAAATGAGAAAGGAAAAATCACTATGGACACCACAGAAATACAAAAAATTATGAGAGAATACTATGAAAAATTGTATGGTAACACACTTGATAACTTAGAAGAAATGGACAGCTTTCTAGAAAAAAACAACCTTCAAAGGCTAACCCAGGAAGAAACAGAAAATCTGAATAGACCAATTATGAGCAAATAAATTGAATTGGTAATCAAAAAACTACCTAAGAACAAAACCCTTGGTCCAGATGGTTTCACTGCTGAATTTTATCAACCATTTAGTGAGGATCTATACCGGTCCTCCTTAAAGGTTTCCAAAAAGGAGAAGAGGAGGGAATACTCCCAAACTCGTTTTACGAGACGAACATCACTCTAATATTAAAACCAGGCAAAGACACCACAAAAAAGAAAATTACAGACCAATATCCCTGATGAACATAGATGTAAAAATACTCAACAAAATATTAGCAAACCGAATTAAAAAATACATCAAAAAGATCATCCATCATGATCAACTGGGATTCATCCCAGGGATGCAAGGATGGCACATTTAAAAATCCATCAACATCATCCACTACATCAACAAAAAGAAGGACAAAAACCACATGATCATCTCCACAGATGCTGAAAAAGCATTTGACAAAATTCAACATCCATTCATGATAAAAACTCTCAACAAAATGCGGATAGAAAGTACCTCAACATAATAAAGGCCATATATGACAAACCCACAGCCAACATCATACTTAACAGCGAGTAGCTGAAAGCTTTTCCTTTAAGATTGGGAACAACACAAGGATGCCCACTCTCCCCTCTTTTATTCAACATAGTTCTGGAGGTCCTAGCTATGGCAATCAGACAACACAAGGAAATAAAAGGCATCCAGATTGGCAAGGAAGAAGTTAAACTGTCCCTGTTTGCAGATGACATGGTTTTGTACATAAAAAACCCTAAAGAATCCACTCCAAAACTACTACATCTAATATCTGAATTCAGCAAAGTTGCAGGATACAAAATTAATACACAGAAATCTGTTGCATTCCTATACACTAACGGTAAACTAGCAGAAAGGGAAATCAGGAAAAAAATTCCATTCACAGTTGCATCAAAAAGAATAAAATACCTAGGAATAAACCCAACCAAGGAAGTGAAAGAACTATACCCTGAAAACTACAAGACACTCTTAAGAGAAATTAAAGAGGACACTAATAAATGGAAATTCATCCCATGCTCTTGGCTAGGAAGAATTAATATTGCCAAATGGCCATCCTGGGTAAAGCAATCTACAGATTCAATGCAATTCCTATCAAAATATGAACAGCATTCTTCAATGAACTAGAGCAAATAGTTCTAAAATTCATATGGAACCACAAAAGACCCCGAATAGCCAAAGCAATCCTGAGAAGGAAGAATAAAGCAGTGGGAATTACACTCCCTGACTTCAAGCTCTACTACAAAGCCACAGTAATCAAGACAATTTGGTACTGGCACAAGAACAGACCCATAGAACAGTGGAACAGAATAGAGAGCCCAGATATAAACCCAAACATATATGGTCAATTAATATACATAAAGGAGATATGGATATACAATGGGAAAATGACAGCCTCTTCAACAGCTGGTGTTGGCAAAACTGGACTGCTACATGTAAGAGAATGAAACTGGATTACTGTCTAAACCCTTACACAAAAGTAAACTCAAAATGGATCAAAGACCTGAATGTAAGTCATGAAACCATAAAACTCTCAGAAAGAAACATGGGCAAAAATCTCTTGGACATAAACATGAGCAACTTCTTCATGAACATATCTCCCCGGGCGAGGGAAAGAAAAGCAAAAATGAGCAAGGGTGACTATATCAAACTAAAAAGCTTCTGTACAGCAAAGGACACCATTAGTAGAACAAAAAGGCATCCTACAGTATGGAAGAATATATTCATAAGTGACATTTCCAATAGGGGTGACATCCCAATTATATAAAGAGCTCATGCACCTCAACAAACAAAAAGAAAATAAGCCAATTAAAAAATTGGCAGAGGAGCTGAACAGACACTTCTCCAAAGAAGAAGTTCAGATTGCCAACAGGCACATGAAAAGATGCTCCACATCGCTAATCATCAGAGAAATGCAAATTAAAATCACAATGAGATATCACCTTACATCAGTTAGGATTGCCAACACCCAAAAGACAACAACAAATGTTGGTGAGGATGTGGAGAAAGGGGAACCCTCCTACACTGCTGGTGGGAATGTAAATTAGTTCAACCATTGTGGAAAGCAGTATGGAGGTTCCTCAAAAAACTCAAAGTAGAAATAACATTTGACCCAGAAATTCCACCCCTAGGAATTTACCCTAAGAATGCAGCAGTGCAGTTTAAAAAAGACATATGCACCTCTATATTTCTCACAGCACTATTTACAATAGCCAAGAAATGGAAGCAACCTAAGTGTCCATTAGTAGATGAATGGATAAAGAAGAGGTGGTACATATACACAATGGAATATTATTCAGCCATAAGAAGAAAACAAATCCTACCATTTGCAACAACATGGTGGAGCTAGAGGGTATTATGCTCAGTGAAATAAGCCAGGTGAGAAAGAGAAGGATCAAATGATTTCACTCATCTGTGGAGTATAAGAAGAAAGAAAAAACTGAAGGAACAAAACAGCAGCAGACTCACAGAACCCAAGAATGGTTTAACAGTTACCAAAGGGAAAGGGACTGGGGAGGATGGGTGGGAAGGGAGGGTTAAGGGGGAAAAATGGGCATTACAATTAGCACACATAATGTAGCAGGGGCACGGGAAAGGCAGTATTTACAGACAAGACAAGTAATGATTCTATAGCATCTTACTACGCTGATGGACAGTGACTGTAATGGGGTATGTGGGGGGACTTGATAATAGGGGGTCTAGTAACCATAATTTTGTTCAAGTGATTGTACATTAACTATACCAAATTAAAAAAAAAAAAAGAACCAACTCTTTCTATCTGACTCTGATGATTTAGCCCTGAAAAACAAAGGCTTTCATTTGCCTAGTAACTATGATAGTGTTAAAAATGTATCTCTGACTCAGAAGTAACTGGTGGTTACCATGTTGAAGGGGTTGGTGTGGAAGGGTGGGGAGGGTGAACAGGGGCACAAAAATTCTAAGTCATAATATAAGTTGGTCATGGGGATGGTAGCACAGCATGGAGAATATAGCCAATGATTCTGGAACCTCTTTCTATGTTGACAGATAGTAACTGCACTAGTTTGGGTGAGGATTTAGTAATATTGGTAACTGCCGAATCATTGTGTTATGTACTCGAAACCAACAGAAGATTGTATATCAACTATACATCAATAAAACAATTTTGAAACATACAGTGTCGCTGAGATGGCTTGGTTGCTGAGGAGCATGGGAACTAAAAGCAGATTTATGATTTCTGGCTGATGAGTCATTAAGGATGGGCTTAAGTTTCAAAATAATCAATAAAGTAATAGTGCAAAAATTGTAATGTTTTATAAGGAAGTCAGTCATCCCACTGTTTGCTAATGGTACTTAACATAATAACATGTTGATTAAACTCACTAAATTGTGGGGGGTGGAGGTACCACTTCCTTAAAAGACCAAAAGTTGTCAGATGTTAAAAAAGAGATTAATACAGAGAGGCCCTCTTGACAGCCAGAGCTCTATTCCAAGTAAATACTTAGATGTTCAAGTATCAGAAAGGGTACTTATGGAAGTGAACATCTAGGCTTGGGAACAATTTAGGGCTCTTGTCTTCAGGATTTCCCGGAAAGAGAGGTCCAAATGGGCCAGCAAGGGGACCCGGATAATCTGCCCAAGCCTACTATGGTATATGCAGTTCTTACCCAAACTCTAAATAGGCAGGCTTCTCTAATATCAAAAATTTTTTTCTCTACCAGAAAGAAATATTTCCCTTGAGAAGTGATTAAATGAACTTTCTACCCCAAATTCATCTTGTGTGACTTTGGGTAGTGAGTTCCTCTAGGGAGTGAGTATGTTGATCTTTATAGTTGGAAAATCATGAGCATGAGATGAGAGAAAAGCAACTGAATGATACTTGTTGAACACAAGTTGATCCTTTATAACTATGTACCTTTGAGTAACATTTCAAAGCCTTTGTCATACATCAGAAGAAGGAGACTCGAGTCTTGTACTAAGACTTTTTCACAAATGAATATGGTGAGACTGAGGTTAATGAACCTTGAGATCTATACTATTCTGTCTCTGTGAGTTTTCTATTCATGAATTCTGCTGGCTTACTTAGGTAGGATGATTTCTTCAATATACAAATCTCTTAAAGCTCAAAGAAGTCTAAGGAATGATATTTCACCTGTGTGGTATACATGAATGTATGTGTACTATTATTGAACTAAGTATGAAAGTTCTGTGGTTTGACTGTCTTTTTTGACTAAATTATAGTTTGAGCTAAGAACTTAGTATATGCAATCTAAATTAACAACATTTTTACCTACAGCATTTCAGAAACACAACTAACACGTGGAGCTATTGGAGCAATATGGAAATTTGGAAATGTCAAGGATATGTCATTTATCTATTCATAAGTTTGATTTGATTTACACTAGTTTAATGTCTTATGGAACTGCAACTCTGTCAGTAATATCTACAATTAAGGTGGATGCTCATGCAGATAAAATATATTACCGGTGTTACTCTGCTGAATTAATAGGAATTAACCTGTTAAAATGGGCTCAGATTGATTTGTTGTCTTGTTTGATTAGGTGGTTACCCAGCTGACCATTCTCTGACATTGAAATTTTGCTTGTAAGGAAAGAATTCACCCAAAATAAGAAGGGGAGAGGAAAATGCAGGAACTGTGGTTGTTTTTATTAAGAGTGGTTTTCAGGTTGTGAATGGGGACACTTTGTGTCTACCGAGTGTGATCTATGTGGTAACCACCTTCCATTTCACAGACTCTACTCTCTCTTTATGGGATTTACAAAGGAGAAGGTTCACTTCACATGCACCCCTGAGGCCCTGGCAGGTTTGACAACTGGTTCTCCACACTGTCTGCTTTCCACTGCTCCCAGTTCCACTGTAGGCTATACCTTCTAGAACTCTCCACAGCTGGACTCCATGTAGAAACTGCAGTTTTTAAAAATTTCTGTGTAGTCCAATTCCTCCAGAGCACCATCGGTCAAGGCTGTATGGGTGAAACAGTTTCCCTGAAGAACTGGGAGTAATTAAAGAAAATTACAACAGACGAAAAAAACACTTTAATCTTATACCCCAAATATGTCTGTTTCCCTAGTTCAAGAGAAGAAAATAAAAAGACAAGTTCAGCCTCTCAGAAGGAGTCATTTAAAGGCATATACCACTTCTGTCCTGTTCTCTTGTCTGCTTTTTCCTTTCCTCCAGTGCTTACCCCTATCTTTTTAGTAAAACTATTGCCCGCCCACCCCTCCCCCAACACAGGAATATGTCTTGCTCTAGTTTCCATGCCCCTTCTCCAAAGAGTGTAATCCAGAAAATTAAATCACCTTCAACCATACACTTTCAATGAAGTATTTGGTCTGGAATAACATTAAGGCAGAAGTCCAGGTGGGCTTTGGCACACTAAAGGCAGAGCATCCTAAGCTTTAAGGTAAAGCTATGCCTTTCATCCTTCCAAGGGTTAACAATGGATAAAGCACACACAGGCACACACACGCACACAGAGGAGGAGAGAGAAAGGAACAAAGGAGAGTTGAAATTTATATTAAGAAATAGAATCATTTTCCTAACTGTTCTATAAGATGGGTGGTACTGTGTAAGAGAATCTATCTTCATCTCCTACCTACCCACTTAATTGGGTTAATTTCCTGAGGCCAACAAAATTCCCCCAGATCCTTGCCCCCCCCCCACCCGCACCCCCTTGTCTAGAGATGTCTTTGTTGGGTTTTCTGTTGTGTTTTACTTGGGGCCCCTTGTATAACCACACCAAATGTCTTCCCACCTGTCTTCCCTCTCTATCCTTGAACCTCTGGCAACCACTGATCTCCATTTCTGTAATTTTGTCATTTCAAGGATATTCTATAAATGGAACCATATAGTTTGTAGCCTTTTTAAATTGGCTTTTTTCTCTCAGCATAATTCTCTGGAGATTCCTTCAAGTTTGTTGTGTATCAACAGTAGTATTCCGTGGTATGGAGGCACCACTGTTCAGCCATTCACCTGTTGAAGGATGTCTGAGTTGTTTCCTGGTTTTGACTATGATGAATAAAGCTGAGCATTATTCTTATGAAAGCTCTGAGCATTCATGTAAGGTTGTTGAGTGAAGTAATTTTTCATTTTTCTGGAGAAAGTGCTCTGAAGTGTAATTGCTGGGTCATCAGTAGCTGCGTGTTTAACTTTTTCCAGAGCGTTTTTTCAAATTTCTTTCCAGAGTGGCTGTGCCATTTTATGTTCTTATTATCAGTGTCTCCACATCCTCACTGGTACATGGCATTTTCATTACTTTTTATTTTAGTCATGACCATAGCTGTGTAGTGATATGTCATTGCGGTTTTACTTCGCATTTCCTTAATGGCCAATGATCTTAAACATGCTTTTTATGTTGTATCTAAGAGGTTTATGTTTTCTAAAGTTTTACAGTTTTATGTTTTACATTTAAGTCCATGATTCATTTTGAGTTAATTTTTGTGTAAATTACGAGACAAGTTAAGGCTCAATTATTTTTTTTCGCTATAGATGTCCAATTGCTCCAGCATATTTGTTATAAAGGTTGTCTGTCCTCCATTGAACTGCTTTGCTTCTACGTCAAAAATCAGTTTGGCTCATTTGTGTGAGTCTGTTTCTGGATTCTCTATTCTGTTCCACTGGTTTTGTTTGTAATAGTTTTGTACTAATAGTTTTGCAATGGGGTAGACTGATTCTCCCCACCTTATTCTTCCTTGTTAAGAAATTTTTTAGCTATTCTAGGGACTGTGCCTTTCCACATCAATTATAGAATAAATTTGTCTACAAAAACTCGCTGGGATTTTGATAGGGGTTGCATTAAACCAATAGATCAATTTGTGGAGAACTAACATCTTTACCCAGGTTGAGTCTTCTATCTGTGAACACAGTGTCTCCTTCCATTTACATCTTTGATCAGTATTTTCTGGTTCTAGGTGTATAAATTCTCCTGTAGTCATTTGGTTAGATTTACACCTAAGTATTTCTCTTTTTTTGAGTGACTGTAAATGATACTGATTTTTAATTTTGGTTCCCACATATTCATTCCAGATACATAAACATTAGATTTTAGTGTGTTTATCATGTTTCTTAATAGTTCTAGGAGTGGCTTTTTTGTTTGTTTGTAAACTAGGTAGGTTTCTTGGGATTTTCTACATAGGCAATCAGGTCATCTGCAAATAGGGCTAGTTTTATTTCTCCCAATCCAATCTGTCTTTCTTTTCTTGCCTTATTGTACTGACTAGGAATTCCAGCACAATTTGAATAAGAGTGGTGAGACCAAACAATTTTGTCTCTTCTCCATTCTTAAGGGGAAAACATGTAGTCTTTCACCATTAGAGTATTAGAGAGCTTTTTTATAGATGGCCTTTATCATATAGAGGAACTTCTTTATTCCCACTTTCCTATGAGTTGGGTTTTTTGTTTTTATCATGAATGGGTATTGAATTTTATTAAATGCCTTTTCTCTATTAATTGATGAGTTCATGTGAATTTTCTTCCTTAGTCTATTATATGGTGATGACAGTGATTTTTGAATATCAAACCAGCCTTGCACTTCTGGAATAAACTTACTTGGTCATAGTGTATATTTCTTTTTATATATTGCTGAATTCTATTTGCTAATATTTTGTTGAGGAGTTCTACATCTGTGTATTCATGAGGCATATTTGTCTGTAGATTTCTTTTTTAATAGTGTCTTCCTCTGTTTCATTCCTGATATTGGTCATTTCGTTCTTGTCTGTTTTTCTTGGTTTTGCTAGAGGTTTGTCAACTTTATGGATCCTCCCAAAGAACCAGCTTTCCAGTTTCATTCCTTTTCTCTATTGTTTTCCTCTCTCAATTTCATTGATTTCTGGTCTTACCTTTATTATTTCTTCCTTCTACTTGCTTTGGGTTTATTTTGCTCTTCTTTTTTTGAGGGTAGGAGCTTAGGTTATTGATCTGAGATTTTCCTCTTCTCTAATGTACATATTTAGTGCTACAAATTTCCCCCTCAGCACTGCTTTACCTGTGTAAAGTAAAAAAAAAATTTAAGTCTAAAAAAAATACCTGCATTTTCAGTCATTTAAATAAATGTTTTTTGTCTCCTTTTTTTTTGTAATGGTTCTTTGACTCATGGATTATTTAGAAGTTTGTTTTTTGTTTCAAGTGCATGGACATTTTCCTGTTACCTTTCTGTTACTGGTTTCTAGTTTGATTCCACTGTAGTTGAAGAAGACTCATGGTATGATTTCAATCATTTTAAATTTGTTGCGACGTTTTATGACCCAGGATGTGGTCTATCTTGGTATATGTTCCACAGGCATTCTTTTCTTCCTGAGTGGAATGCTCTGTAGATGTCAATTACATTCTATTGTTTGATGGTGGTGTAGATCCTTACAGATTTATTGTCTAGTTGTTCTATCGATTACTAATAGAGAGGTGTTGAAATCTTCAACTCTCATTGTATGTTTGCCCATTTCTCTGTTCAGTTCTATCAGTTTTTGTTTTACGTATTTTGCAGTTTTGCTGTTTGGTGCATATATATTGGTCTTCTGGGTATATTGGCCATTTTATCATTATATAATGTTACTCTCTGTCTCTGGTAATTTTCTTTGGTCTGAAGTCTCCTTTATCTAGTATTAACATAGCTACTCTTGCTTTGTTTTCAACAATGTTTGCATGATATATCTTTTTTTCCATCCTTTTACTTTCACCCTGAAAATATCATTTTATTTGATATAGGACCTATGTATAAATGACTGATAGTGTGTGAGGCTTAGCAAGACAGTCCCAGACCTTAGAAATATTCTGTGGCTCTAAGTGTGGTTTTTTAATAGAAATATTCTATTTCTTAATAGAAATATTCTGTGGCTCTGGAGCAGGAGATAGCTGACGGGAGAGATGGAGTACAGAAGACGGGGCCATCCCATCTTTGGACTTGTGCACTACAACCTGCAGCCGTAGGTGGCAGCTCTGGGCAGGGACAATAATTCTGTGGATAGATGAGTGTAAACCAAAGGACTTCCTTCCACTCCCTGTCATCACCACCTACCCGTGGCCTGGTGTGGCATAGACTGTTGGAACTTTGACCCCTACGGGACTGGGGAAAATCCTTAAGAAAGACTGAAGCACTGAAAGTGAAATCAAATGATGTGCTGATCTGAGACTTGTTTGCCCTCAGATTCACATTCATGTCTTTCCCCTATTTGCCTCTGTGCCACAGAGGGGCTGATCCCTGCATGATGTTTCCTGGGTTCTCATGGTAACTGGTGTCTAGGTTTGGCTAAATGGAAGGCAGTAACCAGAGATTGGAGGGCCAGAGGAAAGGAGAATCTGTGGCACATTTTACCCCTTTCCCAGCCATACACAGCTCCCTTGCCAGGGCTGTCTCCTGTTGCAGCAGCAGCTTCCAGGTTGGGCACACTGCCTGGCTCCTGGACTCCTGTAACCTTGCCTCCTCCTTTTACTTCTGCAACTAGGAGAAATTAGCTGTGCTTGCTAATTTCTAGATTATCTCACCAACCCCCATTTAGTTTCTGAGGTCTTCCATGCCAGTGTTATGAATCCCTTGCATTTAATTGTCTTTGTTGGTAAATATCTGAAGTGGTTTCTATTTTCCTGGTTAGATCCTGCCTAAAACAAGTGGATTTAGAGAAAAAGTGATGATACGGTATTTCTTGTGTACCAGGCTTGTTTTACATCCATTATGTTCTTATCAAATCTACCTATCTTGTTTTCTCAAGCTAGCTGTTTGCAAGGTGACATTATTTACATCAATGAATAATCCTTCCCAAACAACCATCATTTTAAAGTGATTTTCTGGGAAGGATGCCTTGAGGTAAAGATGTAACTTACACAAGGAGTGTTTGAAATGAAGTGTGACTCCCCAGGGTTAGAAGGCCTTTCAGATCACAAAGTCTATTCTGTGCTTGCACCTAATTATTTATAAGCATGCCATTTTTCTTTATAAATTGAAAAGAATCTCACGGCACATAGAAAAGCTCTGGGAAGGGCTTCTGCATTATTCCCAAACCCCACACTCCCTTCACCCACAGTCCTTGCAAGCCACAACTGATCTGAATTAAGAGAGTGCCCAGTCAGATTCTTGAGGTAGCAGAAACCTGTCACCGAGGGGCCACACATAAAGCTATCATTAGCCGTCAACTGCCTGGTGAAAGGGTTTGTTAGGTGTTCTTTGTGACACTCAAGAACTGACTGAAGTTTTTGATTGGGTGAGGAGTCAGGGCTTTGATGGGAATATGGAACACCACCCTGGAGGGAGGCAATTTGGAGACAATGCCCTCTCTCGAGGGCTAGCCTTGAGCGTAATAAACTTAAAAGTTAAAGAACTGCCAAACTTCCAGAGCAAAGGGCAAATACAAGACATTCTCATGAAAAGGTTATAAGATTTCAAGACAGGGCAGAATGAAAGTAAGTTTCTAAATATAAAATGTACAATGTTTTGGGAGTGATTTCACGACAATCATTAGAACAATACACTACTGTGTTGAATGGATTATAATCTGAAATAACTTTCAGTCATTGAGAGTTGTAAATTTGGAAATGCATGTAAAAAGGCCTGGCACTTAGTGAGAGTTAAATAAATATATTCTTATCCCTGAGTTTATTAACCAGTTTGGCAGAGAAAATGTATTTGACTTGAGAACAGAAAATTTTGAAAAAAGAATTTCTTACAAGAATGGAAAAGATCACATTTGAAGATTCAAAAATTGCTAATAGGAATCTGAATTTGAATTTTACCCTCCCCTGGACATTCACTAGATATTTAGCAGTTTTCTAAGACTGACCCTATAATTTGTAATTTCGTGGGCTACTAGTCATCTCTGCTGCTGCTCGGTGCCGAGTCCTTTAAGCAGAGACTCACCCAGAACACATATCATCACACCACTTGACTGGGGAAACCCGACTGCGGCCAATCCTGTGAGTTGGAGCTCTGGAGTTGGAGTGCCAGGTTTGGACTGGGGAGGAGATTTTAGGACTCCTCCCCGCCGACCCCACCTCGTCCCCAGTTGGCATCTCTACCCCACCCCCGCCTACTTCTTCAGGCCTCTTAGCGCTTTTCTCCAGCCACTCCGCCTTCCTCCGGGCGTCTGAGCCGGGCGCAGGTGGCGGGCTCAGCGCTGCCGGGCTGCGCCTCTGCAGCCCGAGGGAGGAGGGCGGGAAGGCAGACGGTGGCGGAGGAGGAGGCGGGGACTACGCCGGGCGGTAGCTGGCGCCAAGCGCGGTCGGCGAGGAGAGGGTACTCGGCTGGCTCGGCTGGCGGCCTCGGCCTGAATCTCGGCGCCGCGGTCCTGAGGCTCTCCCGCCCTTGTCTCCGGCTCCACGGCCCAGGCAAGGCGGAAGCGGCGGACCTGTGGGCCACCGGTAGGTTGCACGGGGACGGCGGTTCCGTCTGCAACCTTTTGTGCTGCAGAAAAGGTGGTGGGGATAGACGAGTGGTTTGGAGGTGCCCCAGTCACCGAACCCCAGTGCCAGCACCAGTCGCGCCGCCGCCCCTTCCTCCCTGCCTCGTGTCGGGGCCGGGCGCGCGGTGCCCACACGGTGCTGGGAGCCCCGGCCCGGCGGGCCTCCGAGATGGGCGGCGGGCGGTTCAGCGGCCCCCGGCTTCGGCGGGCCGGTCCCCGGGCTCCCGAGCAGGGCGCTGGGGGCTGGTGAGCTGGTGAGCTGTGTGGGGACCCTTGCCGGGTGCGGGGAGCCCGCCGTTCCTTGGCACAGGGGTGGGGCCGAAGACGCCGTGAGTGTGCAGCGCGTGTGAGTGTGCGGGCGCGGGCGCCCGCCCGTGAGGTGCTGGACCTGGGGGGCTGGGCTACCGGAGCGCTTCTCCCGCGGTGCGGCGGTGCGGAAGTTGGGACGCGTTGGCGCGCACGCTCGCTCATCCGCCGCCGTGCCCGCCCGCGGGGCAGCGGGCCGGGGGCCCCATTGAGAAGTAGCTTTTTCCCGGGCCTGCTGCGCCTCCGGCCGCGTGCCCTCGCCGGGCGCCGGGGGCGACTGTTGCGGCCTGGTAGCGCTACGGGGCGGATCCTGCGGCCGTATCTCGCCTGCCTACCCCGCTGCGCTGCAATCTGGGGGGTGAGGCCGCCCGCGAGCCCGCAGCCCGCGCCTGTTGCGCGTTTGCCGGAGCGGCGGGGGCGGACGGAGTGGCGGTGGCCGGGGGCGCGCATGCGGACCGGGGCCAGGAGTTGGCCAGAAGCGAAAGCGGCAGATGTTGGGTACCGCCGCCCTCGCCCCACCTGTCGTGGGTGGACTTTAGGGCGGGCGAGAAGCGGACGAAAGGGGTTTCCAGGCGGGTAGCAGTCAGACCTTGAGCAGGCGGCCCCACTGTGAAGCTGCCAAACTCTCTCTAGTGGTGGAATCTGCAAATCTCTGCCAGAATGAAGAAGGGAACATGAAGGGAATGATGGTCCCATCCTTTTCCCCTTGTAAATGTTCCACATCCTTAGGGTCTCCCTGCTTCTCTATCCACGCCCGTTTGCACCCGCGTGGGTTCGTGATTTGTATGGAGCCAAGAGGCTGAGTGTGTATGTGTATGGCTGTCGGTTTACAGGTAAAACTGAGGCTGGGAGCTTTTAATCACTTGAGGAAGAATGGAGACAGTAGCATTTCATAGCGTGCTTGCTACTCCTAGCCGAAAAAGCAATTCTTGCACAACATTCCTGACGTTAACTAGACTCGATTTTGTAAATGACCAGGATTAATAAGCTCAGAGACCTCTTGATTTGAAAAGGACTGGTGTTTAGAAGATCCTTCTGCCAACATTTTAGTTTATTGAACTGCAAATGAGGCTGTTTAGTAGTAACTGTTCCAGTATATAAGATGTAGAGTTACTTACTGACCTTACATAATAGTCAATGAATGTTTACTTTTTCATTTTATGTACTTTGGAGAGTTGTGTATACCCTTAAAAGTATGTAATGTGGTGGGAGTAATAGAAATATATGTACAGGATTTAAATTTTCTTTGCTGATTTATATCCTCTGGGGGGAAAGTCAGCTCTTTTCCTCCAGTGAGAACTCTGATTTTGTCACCAGCTTATCAAAATAAGTTCTTGGTTTTAAGTTTTCATCTGGAAGGTTAGCCAGTTCAACCGTGTACACCTGCTCGGTTTGGGTTATGCTTCCTAAGACACAAATTTCTTGTAAAGACTGCATGTAGATCTGCAGTTTCACTTATTATCAATCATATTTGTAGTGAAACCAAATTTTGTCTACAAGTAGGATCTAAAAAAGGATGACTTCACCTAATGATGAAAAGCACTGGTAATCTAGCTTTAACTTCTACTAGTGAACTGGAGAGAAAATGCTGCATTTTAAGGGGCTGTGCTATTAAAAGAACTGATGTTAGAAAGAGAAATACATTTTTGACTTAACCAATTATGGGTTGTTTCACTACTTTGGTGAGGTTAATGATTTGTCTGTAAGGTCAAGTCTGGTTTCAGAAAAGTCACCCTACTTAGCAATTCTTCTGAAAAATTTCTCATGATTTCGTTTTTATGAGTTGCCAATGGAAAAGTAAGATTATTTTAAAGTAACCTGTTTAGGGTAGGTACAGCTAAGCATTTTGTTTACATTTTTTGTGTTGTACTTTGGCAGTTAAACCATTTTGTTTCTGCCCAGGGTTCTGCTACTTGAAAGATGTTTTGATCCTTCTCTCTTTTACTTGTTTTTAGAGTTATCTTTGAGACTAGTGGTTACAAAATATTTTCATTACTCTGGATGGAACTTTTAAGATTTGTTCATTTTTTTCCAAGTGCTTTTTCATTATTGGTGTCCCTTCAAATAGCCACTCTGAAAAATACCGTTTCTATTTTTTCCTTCATGTTTTGGTAGCTAGAACTAGAACTACTAGAACTACTCTGTTTTCTTTGCCTAAACTGAATCTTGCTTTTCATAATATAATCTTTAATGATTAGTTGGATTTATTTACCAAAAATTGCAAGGACTGTGTGATGACCTTCATATTTACAACCTTATGATTTGGAATAGATTTAAATTTTTCTTCTTGGTATTTTGTTAGTGGATCTATGCTGAATCCTGAGATATATGGTTTATGTGGTGTGTAGGGATTTTGTGAGGGTTTGAACATTTCCATATGGAACTTCCTGTGTTTTGGGAGAAACCACTCCCCTCTCTGGGTTCCCAGGGCCATTCAGCTTTACTGTTAAGATGCACTAGATTTATGTCCATGTCTGTCTGCCTGCCTTTCTTGTCTGGTCTCAGGCTTCACTTTTTGTATTTGTTCCAGTAGCTGTAGAAGCCTAGGACATGGTAAGGCTTAAGAAATACTGTTGAATCATGGCTGAATGAGTAAATGAATAAAATGGCTGAGAGGATACAGTCAAAGAAATACTCCTTCGATCTGTATGGGCAGCCACAATGCAAACACAAGAGCCTTTCCTCTTTTCTTCTTTTTTCATTGCCTTCCTATTTCTATATATTATTTTTCAGTGAGATAACAATATAATCACCAAACAGGGACATTTCTGAGAGATAAAGGAGGTGGTGTAAATAATTATGCCAGAGCACCGGCTATGAACTGAGACATCTGGTCACCCTACTTATGAAGGACATTCTTCTTGGTTTACCTGTGATGAGAAACTATCACCTTGCCTGAGAAATTTATGTCAAAAACATAACTTGCTAGTTAATGTTTGCAAACTCTTCTATTTGTAGAGACTTCATTTGCAGTCAAATGTTGGGTGTCTTTTGCTTAGTTCCCCATGGCTTCCCTCTCCAGAGGCCTTGCAGGCATGCTTAATTTTTCCTATTTTCATTGCTTACAGGATATGTCTTAGGGCTTTCTGTGTGTTTCAGCTGCTTATAGCTGTATGCATTATATACTCTAGCCTTTGCTCTGCTTACTTTAGTCTATTTTTCTCTGCAGCTAAAATTCAGTCCATCTTGTAAGAATTTCATGTACGTTCTTCTCCCTCTTGCTGTTTTTGGGAGACTCATCGATATCTTGCCAAGCCTTCATGTTCAAAACATTGGACAAAATCAATTGCAAGTGTTAGAGATTTATAGATTTTTAAAGTATTCTAAAAATGTTATTTCAACCTGTAACTCTGGATTTGAAAGCAGAGGAGCCTTAAGGTAATTACCCAACTCTTGCACTGGAGCTGATGTGGAAGTCTAGGAAATGGTCGGTAATTTCATAGTGAAAACAGTAGTGACTCATTCCCCCTCGTGTGCCAGTGTCATTGGGCTTTAAAGTCAGACTGTTTGGGGTTCAGATTCCTGCTCTGACCCAAACAGTATTACTGGATCGAATACTTTAAAATGAAGGAGAATATTTTCCTCATGGAGGAATTAAGATTAGATTATGTAAATGGAGGGTAGCTCTTGGCATATATATATATAGTAGGTGCTCAAAAATATTGGTTTCTTTTTATTTCCCTTCCCCATTAAAAATCCAGTCCTTTGGAACTTAACATTACAATCTTTTAATTGTTTCCAATGAGAGACTGAGGTAAAGCCCTTACTCTAATTTTTTACTAGATTGTCTTATAGGCAATCCCTTAAAGAATGTATATTCTTGTATTAATTTCTGGCCTCATTCTTTTAATTTAAAGATTTTTCCTTCTTTTCACTACCTTTATCATTTTAGCACATATGCACAGATGGCAGGCAGTCACACACAAAACAGTAAGCAGAGTCAAAAATGAGTAAGGAAATGGGAAATGCAACAGAGCTCTTGTACCTTGGGCTTTGCGAGAGTCATTCCCTTGGACTCTGTTTGTATTATATTTTTGGCTTGGCACTGGCATAATAGGGATAATCAGTTAGTACACTTTGTTTACTATGAAATTACTAACCATTTCCTAGACTCCTATCAGCTCCAGTGCTTGAGTTGGATAATTACTTTAAGGCTCCTCTGCTTTCAAATCTGGAGTGGAGTTTTAGGTTGATTTTTCTTTAGGTATTGAAAACAATTTTGGGAAATAACACTTTTTCAGTGCATTTAAAAGCTTGAAATGAAACTATCACCAAATACAGGATGTGAATGATATGAAAGTTTGAGTGATATTTTAGACGGTTTTTCACACTATTCTTTATTTAGACTTAAAACAGATTCAGATTTTTCTAGTGTTCCTACCTGGATTTTCTTTCTAAATTTCTAGAGGTCTGAATGCAATCTATCTCACATTGTGGTAGAGGTAGCCCTGGAAAAAGTAAGTGGAAATACTGCGTTTGGGATCCAACCACATAAGCAGCAAGTATTGATTGATAAATTTTTTTCCTGCCTGGTAACTTACGATTTAAAAATACTCCATAGGCCATTAGGAGAAGGGGTCCATCCATGATTTAGAATTATTTTATGTAAGACTCTCTCCACTGT
Source organism: Smutsia gigantea (assembly GCA_032199065.1). Taxonomy (NCBI): domain Eukaryota; kingdom Metazoa; phylum Chordata; class Mammalia; order Pholidota; family Manidae; genus Smutsia; species Smutsia gigantea. The sequence goes on from JAVSCE010009949.1 coordinate 24,545, forward strand.
GTGCCTTAGTACCCTAACATTTTTCAAATTGGAAATAACCCTAGAGCTCCCTCCAACTATGTCACAAATGAGGCAATATAACCTTTAAATAAGGTGCCTCCCCACATATTTGAAAAAGATAGAAATTAATTATATATTTTTCAGGAACAGAGTTACTGTGTGAAAACTGTATATCTGGGCTCATCAGTGATCAGAGGCCACATGTATTTAAAGGAATGTCAATGGGCTTTGGCTCAAGTGGGTTGGGGTTCAGATTGCTGCTCTCTCAAATTGTGTTACTTGATTGAATACTTCAAAATGGGGATAACACTTTCCTCATGGAGTAGCTGCTAAAATAAAATGATATGAGTGGCCTATGGCTTTTGGCATAAGAAGGTGCCCCACAATAATAGTTTCTTTATATTGCCTTGCCCCATTAAAAGTCTTTAAAAACTTAAATAGGATATCAGTGTGAACTTTATAACAGTATTGGGGAAACTTTTTGGGGGTGATTATATGAAATAAAAAATGTTGCTGTTAGTTAACAGTTTTCGTTACATCACAGTTCACTTTATGTTTAAACCAGAGGCTTCATTGCTGAAGTAGCATCAGCTCATAGTTACTGAGGTTTCTTGGTTACCCGATTTGAAAATAGCTTGTGGCAAGAGAAATGTAAGGGTGTGTGTCTGTTACCTAAATCTAAAGAAGTTCCAGAGGCTGATCAACATCTTAGTTTCTTGGAGTGATGGCTCTGGGTGCATTACCTCCTCCCAGTTTCCCAAGCTGAGGAAGCAAACGCCTTTAATTCAGTAATCATCCATTTACTTTGGATAAAACTCTTCTGTACTCTACGGTAAGGACAGTAATAAAATGACAAAGTCCTTGCTTTTTCCCTTGCTGTTTATGTTCTGTGTGAGGACGTGTTGGACTGTTGCCACTTTGTAAGACTTAGTGCACCTCTGTGGGTAAAATAATCCATTCAACTCATTTGGGCCCCCACCTGCTTTGCTCCCCCAGGAAAAACCTAACCACAACAACAGAGAGCCCAACAACCAAAGACACCTTTATGGTGGTATGGACTTTGGGGAATTTCTTGGCCTCAGGAAATTAACCCAGTTAGGTGAGGTGGTAGGAGATGTGGATAGATTGTTTTACACAGTAGCTCCCCAGGTAAGAGAGGAAGGCACCAAGGAGATGCTAGAAGCCTTAAACAGTGTGGTAAATCCAAAGAAGTATTTTTCAAGTTGTTCTTTAAAAAAAAAAAAGTTTTCCAAGAGGTTTCTGATCATGTTTCTCAAAGTAGTCTTAGGAAGGGTTTTTATTGTTGCTGTTTTATGGCTAAAATGAGTAGATAACGGAAATTAATTGCATAATAATAACATCATACATCCCAGAAAGGGCCTTGCAGCATGCAGAACATGTTCACCTACCTCATCTCATTTATGCCATGTAACAACTACATAAGGCAGAAAGGATGAAATTGCCCTTATTTTAAAGATTGCTATTTATGCTGAGTCAGTAGGCAGAGTTTTTAGCAGGGCTAGGGGTAGGACATGTCCTTTTAAGGTCAGCCTTAGTGTTACTTTTTCCTCTGAATCTGTTGAACACATGAATAGGACTACAGTGGTGGAACCAACATTTAAACCCCTGCGTTTCCTTATCTCTTTATTTAGTCCAACTGGCTACTCTTAGTCTCCAGATAGAGTTTAAGTGACAGAGTACAGAGGAGCAAGCATGATAAAATATTTGAGGTTTAGAGATACAGGATTAAAGATGGCAGTGTGAGAGGTGGGACAGAGAACTCCTCCTAAAACCGCATATAATACGAACATATAATTAATACAACTAATCCTGAAAGAGCAACAGGAAAGAGGATTGCACCAAACTGCATACACCTGGAGAAAAGAGTAAACCTCACAGAACAGGGTAACATACCAAAACTGTGGCCCGGCAAGACCCAAGCCCTTCCCCCACCCAGCACACAAGCCACTGAAAAAGAAACAGAGCAGGGAGGGAGTGGAGGCCTGAAACTGCTGAATACCTAACTCCGGAGATCTGATCTGGGAGCACAGACCTACATTTCATGCTGTTTTCATCGTACTTTTGTGATTAGGGGGCTGGAAAGCTAAGACAGGCAGAATACCTGGAGAGACAGAGATTCCAGCTGCTTGTGGAAAGCAGGGATCCATATCCGGCTGCTCTGGGACAAAAGAAAGGTGGGCAGTCCGAGAGACTTCCTAACAGCAAGAGGGCTACTAAAGGGCAAAGAATTGCACAGAGCTTACTGCTCAGGAGAAAGGACAGGTAGAGAAAATTGTCTGGGTGTACTCTGCCCAGCAGGTTGGGAACTTTAATGATCTTCAGGAGCTCCAGCTCCCTGGCTGGCTACAGAGCTTCAAGGACCTCCTCTGTGGTACACAGCCTACTGAGCCTTTCTCCTGGCCAGCCCCACCTGGCTCGCAAACCGGCAAACCCTACCCTGGCGTTCGGCCAGCCAGAGGGAAGCCCCATCTACAGCAACTACAAATGCAAAGGACAGAGGCTTATACCTGTGTGCTCGGCCCACTGGTTCTGGCAGTGGAGACAGGCATAGCAGCCAGGAAACAGGAAACAGCTCTCTCCTCCCTGCAGGCACCAATACTGCTCCCTTGTGACTCCCAACATTGCTTCAGGGGCTGAGCAGCTCCAGTAGAGCTTCTGGGCACTAGAGGGCACCATATACAAATATGAAACGCCAAAGGAATCTGGTTCTAAGTAAAATTATGAATACAACCCCGGAGAAAGATACCAATGAAGTCGACCTCATGAATCTGCCTGAGAGGGATTTAAAAATAAAAATAATTAATATGCTCATGGAGATATGGAAAGATATTCAAGAACTTAGGAATGAATTCCAGTCAGAGATCCAATCATTATGGAACACAGTATCAGAAATGAAACATACAATGGAAAGTTTTAAAAGCAGATTAGATACAGTGGAGGGGATGATAAATGAAATAGAAATTAGAGAAGAGGAATAAAAAGAAGCTGAGGCACAGAGAGAGAAAAGGATCTCTTAGAATGAAGGAATATTGAGAGAACTGTGTGACCAATCCAAACGGAACAATATTTGCATTATAAGGGTACGAGAAGAAAAAGAAGAGAGAAAAAGGGATAGAAAGTGTCTTTGAGGACGTAATTGCTGAAAACTTCCCCAATCTGGGGAAGGAGATAATCTCTTAGGCCATGGAGGTGCACAGATCTCCCAACACAAGGGATTCGAGGAAGACAACACCAAGACATACAGTAATTAAAATGGCAAAGATGAAGGATAAGGACAGACTATTAAAAGCAGCCACAGAGAGAAATAAGATCACATATAAAGGAAAGCCCATCAGGCTATCATCAGACTTCTCAGCAGAAACCTTAGGGGGTGGCATAATGTATTTAATGCAATGAAGCAGAAGGGCCTTGAACCAAGAATACTTTATCTGTCAAGGTTATCATTTAAATTTGAAGGAGGGATTAAACAATTCCCAGATCAGCAAAAGTTGAGAGAATTTACCTCCCACAAACCATCTCTACAGTGTATTTTGGAAGGACTGCTATAGATGGAAGTGTTCCTAAAGTTTACTAGCTGTCACCAGAGGTAATAAAATCATAGTAAAGAAAGTAGAACAGTTAATTACCAAACAAATGCAAAATTAAATTAACTATCCCCAAAGTCAGTCAAGGGATAGACAGAGTACAGAATATGATACCTAATATATAAAGAATGGAGGAGGAAGAAAAAGGAGGAGAAAAAAAGAACCTGTAGACTGTACATTAAGTGAGTTAAGTTAGGCTCTTAGATACTAAGGAAGTTGACTTTGAACCTTTGGTAACCACGAATCTAAAGCCTGCAATGGCAATAAGTACATACCTATTGATAATCACCCTAAATGTAAATGATCTGAATGCACCAATCAAAAGATATAGAGTCACTGAGTGGATAATAAAGCAAGACCCATATATAGGCTGCCTACAAGAAACTCACTTTAACCCAAAGACATACACAGACTAAAAGTGAAGGGATGGAAAAGATATTTCGTGCAATTAATACGGAGAAAAAAGCAGGAGTTGCAGTAATTGTATCAGACAAAATAGACATCAAAACAAAGTCACCAGAGACAAAGAAGGACATTACATAATGATAAAAGGGTCAATCCAACAAGAAGATATAACCAGTATAAATATCTATGCACCCAACACAGGTGCACCTACATACGTGAAACAAATACTAACAGAATTAAAAGGGGAAATAGAATGCAGTGCATTCATTCTAGGAGACTTCAGCACTCCACTCACTCTGAAGGACAGATCAACCAGACAGAAAATAAGTAAGGACACAGACACTCAACAAGACATTAGAACAGATGGACCTAACAGACATCTACAGAACTCTACACCCAAAAGCAGCAGAATACACATTCTTCTCAAGTGCACATGGAACATTTTCTATCTAGATCATATCCTAGGCCACACAAAGAGCCTCGGTAAATTCAAAAAGATTGAAATTGTACCAACCAGTTTTCATAGAGCACAAAGGTATAAAACTAAAAATAAATTATGCAAAGAAAATGAAAAATCCCGCAAACACATGGAGGCTTCACAATATGCTCCTAAATAACCAATGGATCAATGACTAAATAAAAACAGAGATCAAGCAATATATGGAGACAAATGACAACAATAATTCAACACCGCAAAATCTGTGGGATGCAGTGAAGGCTGTGCTAAGCGGAAAGTATATTGCAATACAGGCCTACCTCGGGAAAGAAGAAGAATCCCGTATGAACAGTCTACACTCACAATTAACGAAACTAGAAAAAGAAAAACAAATGAGACCCAAAGTCATTAGAAGGATGGATATAATAAATATTAGCATAAATAAATAAAATCGAGAAGAATAAACAATAGAAAGAATCAATGAAAGCAAGAGCTGGTTCTTCAAGAAAATAAGCAAAATAGATAAAGCCCTAGCCTGACTTATCAAGAAAAAAAAAAGAGTCTACTCACAGAAACAGAATCAGAAATGAGAAAGGGAAAATAACTATGGACACCACAGAAATACAAAGAATTATGAGAGAATACTATGAAAAATTATATGCTGACAAACTGGATAACCTAGAAGAAATGGACAAATTTCTAGAAAAATACAACCTTCCAAGGCTGACCCAGAAAGAAACAGAAAATCTGAACAGACCAATTACCAGCAAAGAAATTGAACTGGTAATCAAAAAACTATCTAAGAACGAAACACCTAGACCAGATGGCTTCACTGCTGATTTTTATCAAACATTTAGTGCAGACTTAATCCCCATCCTCCTTAAAGGTTTCCAAACATTAGAAGAAGAGGAAATACTTCCAAACTCATTCTATGAGGCCAGCATCACTGTAATACCAAAACCAGTCAGACACCACAAAAAAAGAATTACAGACCAATATCCCTGATGAACATACATGCAAAAATACTCAACAGAATATTAGCAAACCAAATTCAAAAATACATCAAAAAGATCATCCATCATGATCAAGTAGGATTTATTCCAGGGATGCAAGGATGGTACAACATTCAACAATCCAACAACATCATCCACCACATCAACAAAAAGAAGGACAAAAACCACATGATTATCTCCATAGGTGCTGAAAAAGCATTTGACAAAATTCCACACCTATTCATGATAAAAACTCTCAACAAAATGGGTATAGAGGGCAAGTACCTCAACATAATAAAGGCCATATATGACAAACCCGGAGCCAGCATTATACTTAACAATGAGAATTTGAAAGCTTTTCCTTTAAGATTGGGAGCAAGACAAGGAATCCCACTCTTCCCACTTATATTCAACATAGTACTGGATGTCCTAGCCTCGGCAATCAGACAACACAAAGAAATAAAAGGCATCAAGATTGGTAAGGAAGAAGTTAAACTGTCCCTGTTTGCAGATGACATGATATTGTACATAAAAAATCCTAAAGAATCCACTCCAAAACTACTAGATCTAATATCTGAATTCGGCAAAGTTGTGTGATACAAAGTTAATACACAGAAATCTGTGGCATTTGTATACACTAATGATGAACTAACAGGGAGAGAAATCAGGAAAAAATTTCCATTCACAGTTGTATCAAAAAGAATAAAATACCTAGGAATAAACCTAATGAAGGAAGTGAAAGACCTTACTCCGAAAACTACAAGACACTCATGAGAGAAATTAAGATACCAATAAATGGAAAAACATCCATGCTCATGGATTGGAAGAATTAATATTATCAAAATGGCCATCCTGCCTAAAGCAATCTACAGATTTAATGCAATTCCTATCAAAATACCAACAGCATTCTTCACTGAATTAGAGAAAATCATTCTAAAATTCATATGGAACCACAAAAGACCCCGAACAGCCAAAGTAATCCTGAGAAGGAAGAATAAAGTTGGAGAGATTATGCTCCCCAACTTCAAGCTCTACTACAAAGCCACAGTAAGCAAGACAATTTGGTACTGGAACAAGAACTGACCCATAGACCAATGGAACAGACTAGAGAGCCCTGATATGAACCCAACCACATATGGTCAATTAGTATGCAATAAAGGAGCTAGGGACATACAATGGGGAAATGACAGCCTTTTTAACAACTGGTGTTGGCAAAACTGGACAGCTACATGCAGGAGAATGAAACAGGATTATTGTTTAACTCCATACACAAAAGTAAACTTGAAATGGATCAAGGACCTGAATATAAGTCATGAAACCATAAAACTTAGAAGACAACATAGGCAATAACCTCCTGCATATAAGCTTTAGCAACTTCTTTCTGAATGCATCTCCTTGAGCCCTGGAAACAAAAGCAAAAATGAACATATGGGAGTATATGTAACTAAAAAGCTTCTGTATGGCAAAGGACACCATCAACAGAAAAAAAGGCATCCTACAGCATGGGAAAATATATTTGTAAGTGACATATCCAACAAGGGGTTAACATCCAAAATATATAAAGAACTCACATGCCTCAACACCCAAAAAGCAAATAACCTTATTAAAAAATTGGCAGAGGATATGAAGAGACAATTCTCCAAAGAAGAAATTCAGATGGCCAAGAGACACATGGAAAGATGCTCCATGTCACTAATCATCAGGGAAATACAAATTAAAACCACAGTGAGATATCACTTCACACCAGTAAGGATGGCCAGCATCCAAAAGACTAAGAACAACAAATGCTGGTGAGGTGGCGGCGAACAGAGGACCCTTCTACACTGCTGGTGGGAATGTAAGCCAGTGCAACCATTGGGGAAAGCAATATCGAAGTTCCTAAAAAAACTAAAAATAGAAATACCATTTAACTTGGGAATCCCACTCCTAGGAATTTACCCAAAGAATACAACTTCTCAGATTCAAAAAAGTATGTGGACCCCTATGTTTATTGCAGCACTATTTACAATAGCTAAGATATGGAAGCAACCTAAGTGTCCATCAGTAGATGAATGGATAAAGAAGAGGTGGTATATATACATAATGGAATACTATTCAGCCATAAGAAAGAAACAAATCCTCCCATTTGCAGCAATATAGATGGAGCTGGAGGATATTATGCTCAGTGAGATAAGCCAGGTGGAGAAAGGCAAGTGCCAAATGATTTCCCTCATTTGTGGAGTATAACAACACAGCAAAATTGAAGGAACAAAATAGCAGCAGACTCACTCCAGGAAGGAACTAGTGGTTACCAAAGGGGAGTGGTGTGGGACAGTGGGTGGGTAGGGAGGGAGAAGGGGATTTATGGGTATTATGTTTAGTACACATAGTGTGGGGGGGTCATAGGGAAAACAGTGTAGCACAGAGAAGGCAAATAGTGAATCTGTGGCATCTTACTACACTGATGGACAGTGACTGCATTGGGTTATGGGTGGGGACTTGATAATATCGGTGAAGGTAGTAACCACATTGTTTTTTCATGTGAAACCCTTGTAGGAGTGTGTGTCAATAATACTTTAACAAAAAATTTTTAAAAAAGTTTGAGGTGTAATTTAGCTCAACCAACTCCAGTTACTTTAATTAAGTTAATTAATATCATATCCTATATAACCTGTACCTTGTATTAGTATGTCCTGCTAGCTTAATCCTGTTTTGCAGTTAGAATTGATGTAATTTTTTATAAGTTGTGATACTTGTTAAAGGCTTATTTTTGTATTTCATGTTTAGTTTCTGGAGTAGAGCAGAAAAATTATTATGCCTGTGTTCCCTTGGGACTCGTTGAAATTGTACAGTGACATCTTCTGGGATTTAGTCTGGTGAGTTATATTTTGCCTTTTCTGTTTGTTAAGCAGTTGTATGAACATAATGTAATGTGTTTCAAGGACTACATAAACAGATGAGTGTAAAATGCCAGTATATTATTGCAGATGTGTATACTATTATGAAATTTTTAATGGTGACAGGTGAAATTATTGTTGTAAAAGGCTAGCATTACTGTATTTGAAATATTTGACTTTTTGATTGAGTAGGTTTTCCTTTTTTTATTCCTATAAGAGAAAGGAGGTCTCATGAAATAATATTTCAAAACATAATAGTTGAGAGGTGTTGCTCTAGTTGAAGGGAAGTTTTAGTAAAAACATTAATTACCAGAGATTGGCAAAATAATTTGCAGAAAGTTCTAGTTGTATATTATTAGACATGAAGAATGGCAAGTAGGTGACTGAAAGGAGGATCATTTTCACTTGGTCATATAGCAGTTCACTGCAAAGGTGACATCCTTTTTATCACACCATGACTTCAAGCTGTTAAAAACGATGCAATGTGGTTGTCTTCCTTTAGTTGTCCTTTTTCAGTGTGTCTTCTGTTTATTTGCACTTAACACTGTTGTCCATGTAATTCCAAGGTCTTTGAAGGGGAAAAAATTTAATATTGACCTTTGTAGCTCTTTACCATCTTAGGATCTATATTTGTGTGAGTTTATGCTTTGGTATGTCATTCTGCTTGGCCAGTATGTTTGTAGGTCTTTTCTTTGAATGAGATTGGTCTGTCTTGGAAAAAGCAGTTTCATAATTGACTTCCAGATCAGCTGTCAGCAGCAGAATGATTCAAAGGAATGATGGAGAAAACCAAACAATTTTTTTCCATTAAGTAGCTAAAGCCCACCACACTTATGAAAATGCATTTTAAAATATTAAAGAAATGGAAATTTACTACATTTTTCAGTTTTGAGGAAAACAAGGAGTTTGAAAACCACCAAGTACAAAGTGCTTTTAGAAGATATTAAACAGGAAATAATGTTTCATCCAATTGAAACAAAGCATATAAAACTAGGAGCAATGAGTAGAAGCTATAGGAATGTGTGTGCGTATATGTCTCCACATGCATATAAGTGTTCATATGAATGTACACATAATTATAGTTATGCATGCAGATAAAAGGACATTCTAGTAGACTTGCAACCGGTGAAATGAACCAACTTGAGAGGTAGTGAGTTACCTGTCACTGAAGGGGTTCAGACATAGACTGAATAACCATTAACATTCCTTCTGATTCTGAGATTATACACTTTGAAGAATTTTTAAAATGGAGGACTTTAAGAAACTTGGAAATATATGACAGCCTTCTTTTAAAGTCAGACTTGTTGAAGTGTAATTTATATACAGTAAAATTCACCCTTTTAGTATAGTTTGAGGAGTTTTGACAAATGTATCCAGTTGTATAATGACCACTACAGTCATATGTAAAACGTTTTCATCACCCACCAAAATCCCCTTGTGCCCCTGTTAGGAATGAACTCTTGGTTCAGTGACACAGGGAAGTCAGACTGAAATCAAAGTCAAGAAAACAGATAAGCAAGTTTATTAGTACACTGTGTAATAGAGTGGGCTTCGACCTAGTGTCAGAAGGCCCCAAATATTTGGGGAAGGTTCTCTTTCATGGGGCTTGCAAGAGGTTTTTAGGAGCGGTATTATTAGGCAAACAAGTATTGATTGACAGACTGGCAATGATGTAATCTAATTACTACTGCGCATGCTCTTTCCCAGAATTGTCTCTGCCCACCAAGGGGGGCAAAACCGCCATGCAGGTTTATTTTAATGACTTTATAATGAGGAAGGGTTACTTTAGGGCACCCCAGAAGCATGCCCACTTGGACTCTAGCTTGTGGAATGTCTCTGTAGTTTTACTCCTCCTGCTAGGAATTTTCTCATTGGTGGAAGCTATCTGTGGCCTCAACTCACTAGTCTCAACTTCTCTGGGGTCACTCTGACCTCTCTTCCCGCCTACCTCTGGCTTCCTGCCTTTGTAGTCTGTCCTCTCAACCCCAGCACTTGGCAGTCATCAATTGATTTCTGTCCAGCTGGTTTTGCTTATTCCAGAATATCATATAAGTGGAACCACTATTCGCATTTTCTGTCTACTTCTTTCACTTAGTGTAATCCTGGTTTGCTCCTTTTCATTGCTGAGTGGTATTCCACTGTATGGATGGCCCACAGTTTCTTTTTGCAGTTCCCTGTTGGTGGACATTTGGAATGTTTCCAGTTTTGCGTGATTATGAATGAAGCTATTGTAAACTTTCACATTCAGGACTTTGTGTAAACATGTATTTTCATTTTTCTTAGTAAGTACCCACAAGGAGGGTATTGGTGGGTTGCTTAATAAGCATTTATTTAACTTTATAAGAAATTGCCAAACTGTTTTCCCAAGTGACTACCTGACAGAGGCTTCTGGGAAGCTAATGTAACTATACCAAGGTGTGTGCAAATGAAGGAGCTTGATTCTCATTCAGCACAGATTTATTTTTATTTTATACTCAGTTTTAACAAATTTGGTTAGCAGATATTTTTTAAGCCCACAGTGGATTAGAAATAGTAACTTAGAAAGCTTTAGGGAGAGATTGTTAGCAATTGGAAGAAACCAAAAATGATATCCACAAATATGACTATAGTTACTGATTTTTTTAAAAAAGGCAGGAACTTACAGGAGTGAAATTCTTCTGTTGCTAACTTCTGTCTGACAGGTTCCTAAACACATCTGCATTTTAGAATCACAGAGGAATCTTTGAAAAATTTCAGAGTCCCAGGCTATACCTTCAGTGAATTAAATCACAAATCTCGGTAGAGCACAGAAGTCAGTATTTTTTTGAAATTTGTTGGATGATGTCAGTCTGTAGACAAGTTTGGGAACCATGTGATAGATGCACAGCCTGATGAAATTGAAGGAACACTAGAGTGGGAGCCAGGAGACTGGGAACTGGCTGCATGTCTTGAGACATATCTCCGTCGTCTCTCTGTAAGCGGAAGTTCTGGGTAGATGAACTCCACAATGATTCTGGCATTAAAACTGTATGGTTCTAGCTATCACAAAACTGACTGTAGTCATACTTAGGAGCCTTCATTTCCCAAGGAATGGCTCTCTCGTGAGTGAGTGGTGTCCTGAACCTCTTGGAAAAGATTTTGTTCACATGATGACATCTTTCTTCTATATATTTAGATAGTTCTGCTTTCTCTTAAATAGTATTGCTGTGTGTTGCTGAAAATAATTCAGACATATGGAGCAGCTTTTCGATTACTGAGGGTGACTTTTTTTGATATGCTTGATTCAAAAAAAATTCCCAGAATGTAGAATTCCTGTGAAACTTCCTGCAATTGTGAAACTTATTAGCTATGTTCAAAGTTGGTCTAAGGAGCTAAGGCATCTAGCCTATGCTTTCAAATGTTGCTCCTTGTACCAAATGTGGAGAAAGTTTGGCCTCTTGGGGAATATTCAAAGCTGAGCGGATTGCTTACAGGTCACGGTCCTTTGCATATGCTTTTCTTGGTGCACCAGGTTCCCGTACATGTGTGGTGTGGTTTGGACCTGTTTGCAGCCACAATTCACAGTCCCATGCTGTACGCAGTGTTTTTAAAAAGTTCACTGTGTACGTTTTTCTAGCAAATATTAAAGTGTCTCCCGTGTCTGGTTTTGTCTAGTTTTGAATCCTCTTATGTTTCAGAGAAGTACAGTGGCCTCCATGAGCAATATACGTGAGTGTCATTGTTGCCGATTTGCACTGTGAGGGAATTTGATACTGAAGACCCTTAGGTGCCAGTTAAACTTTTATTATTTGTTCCCAGTGCTTGTTTAAGAAACTCAGTTTTAAAAACGTTGTTCAATTACATGTTGGCTTTTCTATTCTTGTTGTATTTTCTGTTCTAGACTCATACTGTCCACAGAAATTTTTGCTTCTGTTATTATAGAAATACTTTTTCTATTTTATGTTTCCAGTTTTTGTTTCGCTTTAAACTATCTCTGAAAGGCATTAATGGTAGCAGTAAGGATGTCATTAGTCTCTGGTCTGTAGTGCTCGGCAGTGTGGAAGGTAGACTGGGCCTGATTCCTCTGTTTACATTTATTGATGCAGTGGGTGTGTGCCTGCCGCACGGACCTGCAGTATTTATGAGACTGCTTTGTAATCCATCTTGGCAGTATGCTCTTATGGTACAAGGTTTATTTTCTAGTATGAAACAAAATGCTTAGTCATGGATAGGTTTGTTAAAAATAGCAAACACGTTAGGCAGATTTTTTTATATATGAAGAATACACTGCTAAGCACAGGCCATCTCCAGCTGTAGTCATGGTATTCAAGTGTCCTGATCATTGCCTTTTAGTAAGAACTTTTGCAGTACAAAGTTGTCAGACATTCATATATCAAGGTATGTTGACTTTGAGACCATTCAGTTTTTATTGTCTTAACCGTCGTTCTTTTTTGTAGAATTCTAGAATTGGAATGTAACCAGGCTTCTTCCTCTTAGCTGGGACAGTACCTACACCACTTCTGTCCAGTTAATGGAGAACCTGAGGGCGTTGATTGTGTAACTGCTTTCAGGCTCTTTCTCCAGTATTTAAATCAAGTCAGGAAATTCTCGGGAATATAAGAGCATAAACAGGTTTGTTTTCAGTCACATTGAAGAGTGGAAGGTGTGCTGCCTAGTCAGCATTCCGCCAATCTAAAAATGAAACATTTGCCAATCAGTGCTCTCTTTCCTGAAACATAGCCTCCGCTTCGCTTTTTTAGTGCCACACAGATATTCTTTAGAAAGACAATATGTAAGTGAAAAGGGTCTTTAAAACAAAAAATCCAAGTCATGTGCAGGTGTCCTGGTTGCACCACTCACATTCCTACATGAAGATCACAATCTGAAGATGTACATGCGGCAATACACTGCAGAGACCAATGAAGCCACCTAAAAGCTGTTAGTTTTGAGAATATGCTGCAGACGACTGATGCTTGTATAGCTAAAAAGTGCAGTTTTCCAGCCCTAAGAATTGCTCATCAGAAGTTCAGCAGGTAGCAGCTGTATATGTAGTAATTTAGAATGAGCCTTTACATATTCCAGTGCAGTGAGATTCTAATTCAGAAATTTTCGAGTATTGACCTTAGTTACCAGGTTAAATATTTGTTTTAGAGGACATTGGAAATGCTAATTTCTTTAACTTTCTGGTTAAGTAGTGTTTTCTACAGGAGTGTGTTGTTTACCTCAGCAAAGTGTGGTATGTTTCTTACACCAGGCTGTGTGGTTGACATTTATGGAGCTCTCAAGCCATATCTTGACAGTCTAGGTGAAATCAGTGTCTGTCAGGTCGATGCCTGAGCATCCTGAGCCAGGTGATACTGCTTTTTGGTGTTAGGGCTGCTGGGAACTTGACCAGTGATAGTTAATCATCTGATAGTAGAGTCTGTTTCACGTCCCCTCATCTTTTGACCTTTATACGTCACTTCACTCACTTATTGTCTTCAATCTTCTAATCTTCTTGGTACTTAGTTTCTAGATAATAGGTAATTTCTGACTTTTTCTCTTAAACTTTTTACTCCTGCCATTCTTCATCCTCAAGTGCTAGGCGGTCTTAGAGGCGGCAGAATGGGCTTAGTATAGAGACAAACCTTTGATGATTGTGCTGACTGTAGAAGCCTGTGCCCTGCTCTTCACTGTGACTTTTTACAGTGTCAGCTTGCTTAGCAATTTTTATCCCTCATCGGCAGAAAAGATGACTTACAGCCTAGCCTCTCTTGAAATTCAGGATGGGGTGGGCTGGTGAATTCTTGGATTTTAGAACATTTATAATATACCACATGGAAATTCAGTAAGGTAACTGGTGGAAGTCCGTGGACTGTCATGGATCGCTCGATTTGGAAGGGACCTAGACCAGTGTGTGACCTGGTATCCCACCCTCTCGTTGGGAGGGACGTGCAGCCTGCGTGTGCCCCATTTCCTCCATAGCCCTGCTTCCTGTGGCCTCACTGAGCCCCTCTCCTTGTCTTTCAGCATGAAGTATCAGAGAAACTCTTCCTGCCTGCAGCTGCCTCTTAGGTTAGGTAGGTTTGAGGCCTTGGATCTGTTCTCTTGCACTTTTCCTGGGCAATAGAATTAGTGAGAAAGTAAGGATTAGTTTGTCATTTGGTTTAGAGTAAATATTTGTATGGCATAAAATTTGATGAGGCTTCATTTGACCCTCTGAAGTTTATCTGGTGAGAAATCTTCAGGGTTTTGTATGCATATCAAAGTAGCTGATGGTCACTTAGCATTCCCATCCTATAACAGAGATGCAAATTATACAAATGTAAACTTATTTTTACATGAGTAAAATAGAATAAAGCCAACTAATGGAAGTCTAGAATGGTTGAGGGGCTGTGGTATTGGGAAGAGTCTTAAGATTTACAGTAAAACATAAGTAATATCTGGATCCTTTTGGCATTTGCTTTGTCTGAGGAACATTATTAACATTAGTTTTCGGTTGTGCTGTAGATGTGGACTGTAGTGAGGACGGGATGCTATCTGGTAACTTCATAGTCTTGGTTTATTTATTTGCTTTCTAGTGAAGGAAAATGCAAATGGAGGATTAAGGTGTTTTTTTTTCTTTTAGGCTTTCTAATTGCTTGGATTTTAAATGAATACCCAAACTTTAGGAAATGCTTACATTAGCAAAAAGGTTGTTTACAAAAAAGATTCATAAGAATTATTTAATACAATACTTTTTTCAACAAATTTTCATCTTAAAATTACTTTTTGACATCATTTTGGTTAGTAATCTGAGATAGTTGAAACTCTGTTATCCACTTCTAACTGATGATCGAGTAGAAATAAAGTTTCTCAGAAAAGACACTGTCTTAGTATTTTATTTACCAAAATTTGATTTATCTGCAACTTTCTAGAAACCTGGCCATTATTTGTGGTACTTCCTATCAATGAGGTTTTTGAACTGTGTAATGCCATAATCATAATGAATAATCTTAGCATTCCTTGTGAATTGTTCTGCTATTTGCTAAACCATTCAAGAGTACAGTCTTAGGTATTGCAAAGTAACTATCAAATCGATGACATATTTTCTGATACATCTGATATGTTACATATGTTTAGAATTTAAAATGACCTGATTTTTGGATTTAGTGTTTACTTTTAAACTACAAAGTGGTTTGGAGGCATGGAGGGAGGGATATTTACAGTTTGCGGATTAGAACCTTCTTTTAAGAGACTCCTCTATCCTTATAAAAATTTTCTAGGTCTAAATTGGAATCTTTGCAGAAATTGATTAGCTTTTACCTTTTATTAAGTGTCCCTTAAACACAATTGAAAAAAAATTTAGGTGTGAAGAGCTGAGCATTTATTTCAAATGAAATGATGGAAAGTGTAAAGATGTTAATTTTCAGTGTTAATGGAAGTATTTTAGAAATATCTTGTGGATTCCTGTGAAAGTGTATAATTATATTTATTTGCTTCATGTTGAGCTCTGTATTTTATTTGCTTAATATCACATCAAGGAATAAACTGCATGATTGAATTGAGCACCTCATTTAGAGGCTATTACTTTTTGTTTCTCCATCTGAACCTTTTAGTAGTGCTTCAGACTTTAATTTAACCTGCCTTTGAGTTCTTGAAGGCAGAGAAGTAGTCATTTCATGCCTGCCCTGGAATGGTTCATAGACATAGATAATACTCTGTCACTTGTGCATTGGCTGTTTATCAGGTCAGTGTTCTTTCACGCTCCCTGAGCTGCTAACATGAGCTTAGCCCAAGTTCCGGGCATTAGACCTTTCTAATCGCAGTGTGTCTACTTCCAGGAGTGCATAGACCAGTGCCTAACATGGAAGTAGATGTTAACGGAGAGCCCAGAAGTACCCTGGCCACCCTGCCCGTGCCCGTGGTCGAGGCGAGCTCCCCGGGCAAGGCAGAAGCCGAGAAGCCCCGCTGCTCCAGCACGCCATGCTCACCCATGCGCCGGACTGTGTCAGGCTACCAGATCCTCCACATGGACTCTAACTATCTGGTGGGCTTCTCGACTGGGGAGGAACTCCTGAAGTTAGCGCAAAAGTGCACAGGTGAAGAGAGTAAGGGAGAAATCGTGCCTTCCTTGCGCTCCAAACAGCTGGACGCAGGACTTGCACGTTCCTCTTGTCTGTATAAAACCAGAAGTAGGTACTACCAGCCGTACGAGATTCCGTCTGTCAATGGCAGGAGGCGAAGGCGGATGCCCAGCTCAGGAGACAAGTGCACTAAATCTTTACCTTATGAATCGTATAAGGCCCTCCATGGGCCTCTGCCTCTTTTTCTTCTTAAAGGTAAGCGAGCTCACTCCAAATCTCTGGACTACCTCAATCTAGATAAAATGAGCATCAAGGAGCCAGCTGACACAGAAGTGCTACAGTACCAGCTCCAACACCTAACCCTCAGAGGGGACCGTGTGTTTGCGAGGAATAATACATGAATGACTTGCAGGGAGGGTAACCCAGTTTAGGCCAGCCGACACTTGACTAGAAAAACCCACTGTTGTACTCTGTACAGGACTCTTCACATTATAGATGGTTATGTCAGCTAAGTGTTCCTGGAACATAAAACTTGTTTGGATCAGATTTTGAATACAGGAATGAAATCATATGCACTTGAGGGGAAATCATTCTAGAGCACGCAAAGAAAACAGAATGTTGACCATTAGTTTGTATAGCTTTTTAGCTAGAAAAAAAGGGTTTGGTCATATCTTTACAATGCTGACACTCAAATTGGGAATGTTATCTGCTTGTTGTTGCTGACTTGGTATGATTCATTAAAAAGTTATATCTTAAGTACTCAAGTACTTCTTTAGTCTCTGTATTTTACTATAAAATGTATGTAATGATTTGTTTTATGAAACTTAGAACTTGAACATTGCTGAATTGGACCACTTTTTATTTTTAAATATTGAGTTTAAATATTTTATAACTGGTTTTGCACTGAGAAAAATTTAACATTTCAGATTGACAAGAGAATAATCTTTCTTCACTTGCTTCAATAATATTATTGAGCAATGAATTTTTTATTTCCGCATGGAAAGTTATTGATCTCTATGGCTGTAAAATATTTCTTTATAACATTGTTAAAGTGTGTCTTAATAAAATTAAATTTGGGATACAAAGTATTTATTTTACAATGGTTGGGGGAAGCTTTTCCTGAAAGTTTCCAATGTGATGTTTTCATAATTTGAAAAAGTTTCCTTAGTGCTTATTTTCTAACTTAAAATTCGTCTGCAACTTCAAAATGGAAAGGATTCTTTTAATTGTGGATTTTAGGCATAATGCTGTTTGCATCTGAATGTTCTGTAAGTGAATGAAACTTTAATAGAGGAACTCATGATCTCTACTATCGAATGCTTAAACTAAGTAGGAAGTGACACCATTAAGCATGGCATCGGGTCATTCCAGTTTTAGGTCTGTGTAGTACAGGCACTCATTAAATTCCAATTTCTAGGATTAGTGTAGAAGCCTAAAGTGCTTCTACAGATTTAATGGGTTAATCCTGGATTACTTAACAATTTATGTCAATTGCACTGGTTTAATTTGTTGCTAAAGAAATAATGCCCTGACTTTAGTAACAAATACAGCTCAACTATTCTTGAATATATTTTGAAGAAAATGTATGTAACTTACCTTTTGTAAAAGTTTTTATTTCTTTTTTTTCTTTTTTGACTCTTGAAGGTGCAATTTATTACTGAATTGGCATTTCTGGCAGCATAGAACTGTTTATTTTAAATTTTATTTTGTGGGTTGTGAGTTTCTTAGGTGTTAGCGATCTTGCTTATAAAATAAGAACACCTTTTAATTAGTGAGTGGGTCATTCATTCCTGGTGCAGACATGACTTTTCTTTAGCCAGAATGAATGGCAAACTCCATTTAGAGCAGAATAAGTATTAGAAAACCCTAGGAACCCTTAATCTTATTATACTTTTATTATACTTTGAGGCAAATCACGTGAAAGAGTCTTGGGGAAATTGACCCATATCTTACTTGAGTTGATCAGATTTCTGGGTGGGCTGAAAATTTTCAGCTGTTGTGCATTTTAAAGTAAATTGCACCTTTGTAACATAGTGTATTGACAAATGGTCACTAAGATTAACTATATCTATACAGTCATTAGTTTGACAAGAAATAGAATCCTGTCAGATGCCAAAGAGTTGGGATTTTTACGTTTAATGATTAAACACC
>JAVSCE010009950.1:0-114066 GCA_032199065.1 Smutsia gigantea
TCAATAACAGATTACACCATCCCTTAAAGGCAAAACAGTGTGAGAAAAATGATAATGTAACTGTTCCCTGGTGGGTATTGATTTAATGTGAGCATTATGAGCTCATTATGTTAGTTAATTTAGACTGAGATTATTAACTCAAGGTAAGTTCAATTTAGTGCTACTGACAAAAATCCAGGAATATGAATGGAGGAATAAATGACACATATAAGCTATGAAAAAAATTTTAAGCCTTGACGTATCTTAAAGATATTTATTTTCACTTCCTTTTTCTAATATTCATCTGGAATCAAAGAGATGGGACACAGTGTGTGACTTTGGGCAAGCTACATAACCTTTCTATGCCTCAGTTTTCTCATGTTTAAAATGGGGATGATAATAGGTGCCTACTTCACAGGGTTACTGGGAATATTAAATGACATAATGCATATGAAGCCTTTGGTGATCACCCAGCAATGGCAAGTTCTTGTCTTGGTCTGCTCAGGCCGCCATAACAAAATACCACAGACTGGGTGATTTAAACAGCCACTAGTTATTTTCTTACAGTTCTAGAGGCTGGAAGTCCAAAATCAAGGTGCCAGCAGAGTTGGTTTCTGGTGAAGCCTCTCTTTCTGGTTTGCAGACCGCCACCTTCTTGCTGAGACCTCACACAGCCTTCTTAGAAGGACACCAGTCTTACTGGGTTCTGACCCCACCCTATGTCCTTACTTAACTTTCATAACCTCCTATGTGCCCTATCTCCACATACAGTCATATTGGCAGTCAAGGCTTCAACATATGAATTTTGAAGGGAAAAAATTCAGTCCATAGCAGTGCTCAAAAATAGTTCAGTTGTGATTTGTTCCATCATTTTATTTTTGTTATATATCCACTTGGTACATCACTTTATCTTGTATGGATGAGACCTTATAAATGTTTCTGAAGTAAAGCTCAACTTAGATTTCTTAAGAAAATCTCCAGAGCAAAAGTAGTTACGGAATTGATTGGAGTTACAGGAAGAGTGAGGTATTAATTTGATCTCTGGAGACATGTAGTGGTGGTGGTGTGTGTGCACGTGGTGCTATCTAGAGAGCATACCACAAACAAAGTCTGGAAAATACTGGCTCACTAGGATTGAGATTTCAGAACATCCTGCATGATTAAGGGTCTGATGAAACACTAATGCTTCTTTCCTTCCCTTTCACTATTTCTTCTCTAGCTAAGCTGATCCAGGACTGTGAGTTCCCATTTTGGTTGAATCAGGAATCTGGAGTTGAAGCTCAGCTAAATGTATTTCTTTTTTCATTTTGTACACTGCCGTCTTCTTCCTGCCTCATCCCATTCCAAGCATCTGACAGGTGGTAGGACTCTCTGTCTCTCTTGAAGAACCAAGCATATTTTCTAAAGTTCAATTCCTGAATTATTCATTTAGATTCTGGTATTTGGGGGTCATTTTGCTGACCACCAAAGATTGACAACACAGAGCAAATGTTAGCAAGAAGACAGGCTTTGGCTTCTTAGTCAAAGCAATTTTGAAAGCAAACCCCAAGCGTAAAAGAGCTCTTTCCAAGGCTTAGAAGTGACAGGCTGCCTGGGGGGAATCTGCACTGTTGGGCAAAGCCACCTGCATTTCCCTACAGAATAATTTGGGAAGGTTTTTTTTTTTTCTTTCTTTTGGCAGGGCATTAGTCATCATAATAAAGACCTGGTATTTACCAGATCCTTTTAAACAAATAATCTGGAAGCAACAGGAGGAAATCTGTAATAATTTACAATCAGCTCTTAATTTAGAGCTGTTTAGATTTTTCACAGTACGCCTGAAATGAGCAATGTTTATATGAAGTTCAAGACTTCCACAAGCAAATCAGCTTTCCTGAAGGTGAGAGTTTGCTCCTGACACTCGGAAACTAAGGCCTGTGGTTTCACGCCATGCTCTTAAAGCAGTATCTGGGCATTAGGTCTAAAATTCTAGAGAGAAATTATGGGTGGAGGGGGAGACTATTCTCCCCAGAGCTAACATTTCTGTTATATTAGTTGTAAGATAAGTGAATCCAGAGCTATGCTGGGGTTGGAGAAAAAAGAAGAGTAGGAAATCTGGTCCCTATTCCCAGTAGCACTTAAAGGAGGTAAGATGACATGGCCGTTGGACCACCAAGACCCTGTAATGAAGTGGTGCACGATGTGAGTGCAGGACTCATCTCAAGGGCTTTATTGAGCCAGAAAAGGGCAAGATCGCTGTGACTGAACTGGACAAAGGTGGGTCTTCAGCTAAGCCTTTTCATTCACTCAACAAATACCTACTGAACACCATCTCCACACCCGTCACTGAGCTGAGTGCAGGATGGGGATAAAGTTGATATGGTCCCTGGTATAAAAGAACTTGTGTTCAAATGGGGGAGAGAGGTGTTAAGCCCCCTAAAAAGAATTTCACTTTAGAGAAAAGGCAATAAGGGAAATAAACAGGGTATTTACACAATAAAAAAGAGAGGTGATAGAGTGTGGTCAAGGAAGGTCTTTTAAGGAGGTGACATTTTAGCTTTTATGGGATGATAGCAAAAATTAAGCCATAAGAACCTCCAGGGGAAGAGCATTGCTGGAAAGGGCACCATCCACCTGAAGGGAGAGTGTGATGAAGCTGGGAATGAGTGAGCCATTGTGGGAGACCTAGAATTACCAATGCTGGGCATGCAGAGAGGGGGCAATTTTAAGGAAGAAGTTGACTAGCTTAGAATTATAGTTCATCCTTTCACCGTGGCCCTTACTGATACACCTGCACTGCAGAGATATACTAAGTAACATGCTCAGAACCCCTTGAAGCACAACAAATACAGTGAAACCAAAGATGACTGCATCTATCAATTGATAATTCACAGAACACCTTCACATCCAGAGTCCAGATCTCTGCTCTTCTTTGTTCCTTTTAAAGAAAGAGCTTTCATCTTTCCCATTGCTATGAGAAAAGGAGATAATTTACTATTGAAATATTTTCTTGTCCTGAAAATGTGAAGTTTGCCTTCCTAAAAACAGTTAATGATGTGTGTATATGTGCATGAGTGTGTGTGTGTGTGTGTGTGTGTGTGTGTGTGTGTGTGTGTAACAGTCTTGCATCTCTGAAGTCTGTCTTGGGGTGGGCCCCAGCTTCCTTCCCTTGCCTCCTGCCATTCACTCATGTGTCAGTTGAGATGTGCCAGAGCCCTTCTCTAATGGTTCCCAGTGCTGTGCTGAGGGCCATGGAGCCAGGGCAGCCTTTTTCCATGGGGGTCTCATGGCTGGAAGTCCTTCCTCTTGCAGCTCTGTGAAAGTATGATTTTGTTTTAGTGTTTCTGGCCCCCATTCTTTGGAAACCATTGTGAAGGGCTTTCATCATAGTACTCAATACTGGCCCACCCAACTCGGTATTGCATCAGTGGAAATTCTGTCCCTGAATCAAAAGTGGTGTATTATTTCAAATATATCATTAACCGAAAGACTCTGCAGTTACCCTCATAGTGCTATCTTGGGGGGAATATCACCTTAGTCTGTGTTTATTCATAAACAGCCTCAGGCCCTGAAGTAAAAGAAAGCCATGTACCCACTAAATGTGCTGGATTAGACACACATATCCTCCTAACTTACCCTGTAAAGAGATCTTGGGACATTTTTCCACACAGACCACAATCTCTGCTCTTGAATAAACTGCTTCTCAGACTGCCTTCTTACAAATCAATGTGTGTCTCAGAAAAGAATCCATTGCTGTTTTCCTAATGGAAGAGGAGCAAAAAAAAAAAAGCATGCCAAATCTTTATAAAGGGTAACCCCTTCATGATAAGAAAAGCCCTAAAGATGGGAAGAAGTAAATCACTTGGTCTCTCTAATTCATATAAGAGGGGACATGCTAAAGTTATTAGAATACTAGATACAAACATAAACTTTCTCATTAGTATTCAAAGGGATAACACAAATGCCAAATTCCAACTGCAGACAATCTAAAAATGCAACTAAATTACACAATACAGTATTTTCAGAAAAGGGATCTTTCTTGTCTCTATTTTAGAAACCTAAGAAAATATTTTTAATGAAAATTAAATTGATCATATGATTATACTGCTAAGGATGCACTAAATCTGCACAAATTTGCCTCTCCCAGTGCCTTTTTAAATTCTGAATTTGAAGCTTACAATATTACTTTGACTATATACACTTCCTTCCTCTGAGGAATTTCACATATTTGGGGGGCATTAGCCCATCCTGGGATTGAAAAATAGAGAGAGCATCCTGTTTAATTTTTTAGGTGAGATTCAGTGAGATGTTTATCCACTTTGGCAACCACCTGGGTTAGGAACACAATCGGACCTAAGAATGTCCAGTCCAGGGCATTAGGCATTGGTCAAAGAGGAAGTGAGTGGTGAATCAGTGCAGCAAGCTCCCTGAGGAGAGATGGACTGGAAAGGTGACCGGCCTGTGACCATGCTGCCACGCTCAGATCTCTCTTGTCAGTTGTGGCTTTCGGCTAGGCAGCTGAGGCTGCAGGCAGCGTCGTCTAACTGCACTGAGTATTAATGGAGTATACATGCTTTGCTCATCACAGGGAGATGACTGGATTATGTGGGATTAAAAAAAGGGAAGGTCGTCAGATCAGCTGACACCAGGTCCAATTTAGGCTTTAAAACTATAACAACTTCTTGACTTTTAAACAAGCCTATCAAGCAACTTTTCTTTTTCAAGGCTACAGCCACCTTTTCAAGGGCTTTTCAGAATTGGAAAGCAATGAATTTGCATGTGTTCCTAAGAGTCCATAATGGGCAGGGATCCAAGTTTCAGTTTCCTCATCTGTAAAATCAGGGTAATATCTACTTAGGGCTGCTAAAGGATTAAGTCAGACAAACCATGTAACACTCAAAGTACTTCCTAGACTACAGTGAACTCTCAATAAAAAACAAGTGATTATTCTGTCCCAGGAATCTTTGATGCGTTTTTATACATTGTCTCCTTTTTTCTGGAAATGCAAGTGTTTTTTAAGAAATAGAATTTGCTTCCATTTGTCTCAGACCATGCTATAAACAGCTAAATATATTCATCCATCCATCCATCCATGCAACAAATATTGAGTCCCTGTTATGTTTATTCTGTGCCAGGGACAGTTGCAGGTGCTAGAAGTACAGCAGCAAAGACAGGCAAGGTTCCTGCTCCCATAGAATGTAAACTCTTGTGCAAGATGTGGACCAAACAACAGCAAAAGATACACACTATGCGAAATATCAGGTAATAATAAACAATAGGAGAAAAGAAGTGAGAGGATAGAGAATGGCAGAGAAGGTGGTTGTCTTTTTCATAAAGTGGTCAGGGGCAGCCTCTGTGGAGGTGACATTTAAGTGAAAATGGGAACAAAATAGAGAGAATGAAGCAACTGATCTGGGAAAACAGCGTTCAAAATCAAGGATGGGCACAGGAAGAGCAAAGGTTGCGAGGCAGAAAGGAGCTTGGAGTTTTCAAGGAAAAGCAAGAGAGCCTTGAGGTTTTTGTTCATTTCTGCTACAGCAGCCTCCTGCTGTCTCCCTGCTTCAGCTTACTACAGTCAACTCTCTAAGCAGCAACCAGAAAGGTTTTTTTTTTTAAACTTAAATCAGTTCACATTATTTCCTTGATCACAACTCTACTGTGGTTTTTCATCTCATTCAGAAAAAACTCCAGTCTCCTGTGGCTTTCAGCGGCCACCCAAGATCATCTGGCCCTATCTTTCCTAGCACCATGCTCAGATAGCATCCTCCCCTCCAGGACGGAGTGGGATGCCAGTGAGGAGCTGATATAGTTGAAGTGAGAGTTGAAGGTTTGAACGGTGGTGTTGGGGTGGAGCAGAGCAATTAGACTGGGGATACATTTGAGAGAAATGCTGACAGGCCTTGCTGAGGGACTGGCTGTGGGTTCTGGCTTTATATCGCCTTGGTTTCTCCAAGTTGTCAAGTGTTGTTAGTAGCTGCTCCCAGCGTGGGCCTCCTGTTTCACTGCAGGCATTGTTCTTTTATGGCAAACTAAAAGACTACACATATAAAAGTTGATTTTTTAAACGATCAAACTTTCTCTCATGAAATTTCATCTCTGCATGGCCTAAGAATTGAAGCCAATCCTCCAGAACTGTAGTGAAACATCAGCAATGTGTGTGGACATTCTATGAGCAGATTATTTGGGGCCCTTATTTGGGGAAGGAAAAGAGATGACGATCAAATCATATTTATCAGCATTATTTATACATTACTGTTCTGATACATTTTTCATTGAAATAGATATTGACAATATTGGATAAACAAAGAGTTTTGAATTATCTGTGAGTCTATTACTTCTACTATGGAACTGATCTCATAAGGTTGAGAATATTAAACGTATGAGAAGGTATTTTGCAAACAACTTACGTCCTGAGTCTGGGAGTGGCCTCCAAGGCCCCATATAATCTGGCTCCCATTCCCTCTCTCATTCTGTTCCATCCATACTCCTCTCATTGCCGTTTCTAGAACATGCCTCCTTAAGTATTTTACACTGAATATTCTTTTTGCCCTGAAAGCTCTTCTCCCAAATGTCAAATGCTTACTCACTCACCTGGTCCCAGTCTTGCTCAAATGTCAACCTCTCATTGAGCCATACCCTGATCGCTCTTTTTAAATTGCACTCAGCTCTCCAACACCACCCTATTCCCTTGCTCCAGATCCTTCTTACCCAGCTCTATGCCTTCTTCAGCACATATTCTAACCTATTATATAACTTATTTTTAATTTTGTTTGTTTACTGTTTGTCTCACTAGGTGAATCTCTATGAGGGAAAATATTTTTAAGCCCTTTTGCTCACTGTCATATCCTAGAATAGTGCCTGATACATATGAGGTACTCAGTGAATATCTGTTGAATGGATGAATGAATGAACTGTTATTTTTGTTGCAAATGGTGAGGTAGGGAGCAGAATGAAAGAAATCTCCAGATGAGGATCTAAGCTGTGTGTGTACCACAAATATCATTTCCCATGAGTAGTACATCTAAGGAACGAAGAAAGGAGGAAAAATTGCTACACAGAGCTACCAGGGGATCCTCAGCCTCCTGGCCTTAAATCCTGGGGGCTAAGAATTACCCTCAAGGCCTGCTATAGCATATTAGGTGAGGAAGTAACTCAACCTGGGGAGAAACTTCTAGAACAAGGGCATCAAAGGAAGTTGGCAACCACATTGCCTGTGATGCCTCCCCCTCTGGACCAAGGCCAGAGTCCTTAGGAGATGGGGCTGGAAAAATAGTGGGGCTAATAAAAAGTTAAGTACAAGGCAGCACTGTTTCGTGGCCTAATAGCAGGGTGTGATGGCTGTGGGGAGAGACGGCTGCACACCCACTTCAGTTTGGAAACTATTGGCATGTCAAGGAAAAATGGCCTCATAGGACAGTGCAGAGAAGATGCTCCAAGAATTTTATCAATGTTTTCTGGTAGCTGGGTTAAGGAGGACTTCAGGGGATTTGTGTGATTGCAGTAACTTTCCCTGGGACCCCAGTGCAGGATGAGGGGGTTGCTAGAACTGGAGGGATTTAGAAGGAACAGGTCTCTAGCTGCCTAGCTAGGATAGGGGAAGGCCCAAGAACCGGTATATTATTTTTGTTGCTGGGGCTTTGCTACACCAAGACAGGTGTGCTTTGAGCAAAGTCCCATTCAGTTACTCTATTGCTTGTGGTCACTGTCAGAATGGGGAGAAAATAAGAGTCCTGGACCCATTTAAAATAAAGGATTTCTAATCCAAGGAAGGTCTGTCTAGCTTCTACATCATGTAGCCCCTGTTGCTCTATTACAATGCAGCAGTGGAGGAAATGACCTCCTGTACTGATGGGTATGGCTAGTATGCCTGGTCACCCACCAAGAAAAGTAATCCCAAATCCCCATGGACTTGGGAATTTGGGAAGGGACCAGATTTCCTGATAAGTGCCATCAACTCTGGGTTCAGGGTGGTGTGGCAGAGACCTTCCTCATGACTGCAGAAATCGCACTGCAAAGTGAAGCTGGTGGCACCAAGAGGAAGAACAAAGAACCCAGAGGCCCGTTCTTCTGGGACCTCCCAGCTTGTCCGTTCTGGGGCTTCCTGAGTGTGACAAGGAAGGAAACCCTCTTTCTCAGGCTTTGGCATTTGTGTTCCCTCTGGAGAAAATAAGAAAGGAAGCACTGAGGAAGCAGACAAAATCGGAATTTCCCAAAGTAATACAACTGAAGTACAATTGCTCTTTTCCTTCACTCCCTTGAGGAAGTCCCCTGAAAGGGAAGTAAAATGACAAATAGAAAAATGTTGGAAATTTAACTGAAGATGCCTTCTGAGCTCATGTAGCAAATTCAAGATAATTTCTAGACCACAGAAGGGAGAACCCTCAAACTGGTTTAGTATAGTTTTCTTCTAATAAGTACCAGTTAACTTTGTGCTGCTATAATTTAAAAAGGAGAACCGTGCACCAAATATCATGGACATTTTAAACCACCCTGCTCATCTGTTAGTTCCAGTGATTTTCCCTCTTTTTGCCACAATACTGTTGCTTGACGAGTATTATATCAATGTAGGTGATGCCACAGAAATGCAAACCAACAACACAAGAAATTGCTGGGTTCCCTTGAAAGCATCCTGGTCCCAAAGTTACACAACTTTGTGAAGAGTATCAGGAAAGGGAGATGTGATATTGCAGAAGGATCTTGTTCAAAGTCACAGGAAACCAATCCTTTACATTAGGAAGGACTGGCTATCTGATGGGTTTGGACTTCGTGAGGTTCCATATATTCCCATTTGTTGATGGAGAGGATATTATTGTCCCAGGGCACCCTAAGTTGTTTTGGAATAACACAAGGTATAAAAAAGCACATGAACAAAAATACACATCTCCTTTTTGTTTCCTTTCCTGGCAGCTGCAGCATGCCTGGCTTACTGCTGAGTGGGGAATGAGGAACAGACTGAGTGGTGTTTCCTTTTAGACTTTGAAACTGTAAGTTGATGGATAGGCAGTAGCTCCCAACCCTGGCAGGTCTTCTGGATTATTCTGGGGAGAACTTTTGGCAATTGTAATTGCTGGGCTCTACCCCAGACTGGCTGGGAGGGTGGGGAACTTTTGGCAATTGTAATTGCTGGGTTCTACCCCAGACTAGCTGGGAGGGTGGGACATAGACATCTGTATTTGAACAAGCTTCCCAAGTGACTCTTGGGGAATCTAAAGGTCCAATGTCTAGAGAGTTCATGGAAGGGAAGGTTGGTTCAAAGAATCTCTTTGAGATGCTAGAGATGCCTCTGTGGGGTGTGGGGTGTGTGTGTGTGTGTGTTTAAAGAGTTGGGAAGGAGAGGGGATGGAAAGTAGGCAGTTATGTCTTAGAATGTATAGGATGAAAGAACTTCACAGTAGTTTCTGCAGAAAGCCACCATTTCAGAAATCCCTTGATTCTGGATCTTATCTGAGAAAGAAATAAAGGAAACCAGGCTAACCCTCACCAAATGCCCACTAGGCATTCAACACTGTGCTAGGTATATATGTTTACTCACTTATTCATCTGTGATCATGAAGCACATCCCACGTGGCAACCATGGTGTTAGGTCGTGGGATTACAGAGACAAAAAGGATGATTCTTATCCTTAAGGACCCTACAGAAAACCACTAGAAATATGGGCTATGATGGGGAAGGAACATGCAGTGCTTTGGGAGACTTTGGAAGGGGCTCTCAACTCAGATTGGGTGGGGTAAGGGGGTGAATCAGGGAAGGTTTCCAAGAAGAGGTGGCCCTTACACTAAATCTTAGATAATTCTAATTCTAATATTAACTACTGTAAACAATCCAGTATGGTTGGAGCAGAAAGAGTTGGGGGAAGTAGAGGAAGGGGCAAGGGGAGGGGAGGGCAGAGCCAGAGGTGAGCCTGGAGGGGTAGGTGTGCTGGAGCCAGTCAGAGTTGCCTCCACTTTACCCCGAGTGCTACACGGGATACTGGAGGAGTCAGAGCAGGCAACGACGGGAGCACGTTTGTGGCTGAGAAAGCACCACACGGTGGCAACATAGAGAAGGCATGAGGAAGGGAGTGAGGCTAGAAATGGGGGCCCAATGGCCTGAGATAAAGCAATGGGAGTGGGCGTGGAGAGGAAAGGACTGACGAGAGTGGAGAGAGAGCGACAAGTGAGGGATGGTGCTCAAGTTTCTTTTTGGCAGCTGGATGGATCATGGTGCCACTCATCATCTATTATTTGCTTTAACGTGACTCTTCAGGCTGCCTTCATAATGACCTTATGTCACCTTTAATAGATAAAGAAGGGAAGCTCTGAGAGATCACAGAAAAATGGAAGAAAACTCAAGGTTCCTAGCTTTCAAGCTGGGAGTTGAGGCCCCAAGTCAGATCTGCCTGAGTTCTGAGACCATGCTTACAATGCCCCAGGCAGATGCAAAACTTAATAAGGTTAAAAAAAGAAGAATACAGTTCTGAGTAGGGTACCTTCACAATAGAAACAACATGAGCTATGATCTGAAAAGCAGAATCCCAGCACCTGAAATTTATTCTTGACTGCAGTTAGCGTGGTGTGAAATGACCTCCTTTTTGACAAGGCTGTCAATGGTCTCTCTCCTTGGCTGTGCAGACATTTTATACCTCACTGATGGCAAATGGGATTGAATCGAGATTTTGAAAAGGAAAAAAAAAGTTGCTGTTAAAAATGTCCTCATAAAAATGCGAAATGGCACATCTTAAGTTTGTCTCACAGATTTGCTTATACCGCCTCCAAAAGTAACGTGTTTAAAAACAGTTATCTTGCTGGAGGAGCTTAATAGAATTAAAAAAATTTTTTTTCATGGAAAAATAGATCTGTATTGAGAATTCTGTATGGTAGTAATGTGACATGATGCTTGAGAGAGAGGACCTTGAGTGTCTTAGCTTTCTGAACCAAAGAAGCCCTCATGATGTCAGGCCGCTGCGGCAGACACCAACCCCCAAAGCTACCTGGGTAATGCATAGGTCATCCATGCAGCCACCAGGTACACATCTGGCTGTTTCATGACATGGTCTGACCTTGAACTTCTGCTGTTTCTTTGGCTGGAATTGAATTTAGTCTGCGTGTCTGGTATCTTTGAAATCCCTTCTGCTTCTCAGTTCCAGTGGAAGCAGCTTCCTTATTAGTGGAATAGGATACTATTTTATATAGGAATATTTGTAATATTTCTAGAATCCACATTTTCATACTTAAAGATAGGCTGATTTAGATTTGCCTCCTTTATGTTTCTTCCAATGCTTGTCTTCATCCAGCTGGTCTCCGTAAATGTACTTTTCTTCTCCCACTCAAAAACAAATACAGAAGTTAAAATTGTTGGGTTGAACAGTCTGTGGATCTGTCACTCCCTTTCTTGGGCTTCAACTTGCTGGGGCCTGCACCGGGGTTCCTGACACTTCAGTTTCCCCATCTCTTGGATTGCTTTCACTCACCTTAAGAGATCACTGTGAGGCATAGCTCATAAATGTCATCATAAACTGCTTTGCAAAAATATGTCTCAACATCTGTGATGCCAGATTCAAAAGAGCTAAATTGTACGTATCTAGTGAAAAGAAAAACGAGGTGGCCTTTTAGTGCTGGAAGGCACGACAAGTAGCTGACAGTCTTCACATTTCCTATGGTGGCCTGGACCGCATTTTCTTTAGCTAGCCTTGCTAGTAGTGAAGTGTTTTAGCATTCTTCCCTATTAACAGCAGCCAGCAGGCTTGTCAATTCTTTTTCTTTTCCTTCAGTTAGTTGGAAGAGCCTCCTTTCTTCAGTTTTTAAGAGCAGGGATTTGGAGACAGTAACCCCACCCTTCCATTGCAGGTCACATAAATGCCTAGACGCCACCCTCCCCCCATGGGCAGTTGGCCCATTTCTGCAAGAGAACAATAAGGAGATGGTTCCTTTGCTTCAGCTTCTTTGGCAATGTTGGAGAAGGAGGTGGCTGAAGCCAGACACATTGGCTCCATGCACATGCCCAGGCCTTTTTCAAAGTCTCACCCTATTGAGCAACAAGAAGGCAACTGTCTCCATGTTAACATCACCAGTGACTATGTTATAACTGGACTGGCGAGGTTTTTGCATTGAAGCTCTGGCTTAAAGGGCGTGTCCATGTGTCTGCAAAACATACATGGAAAGAACCAAAAAGGAAGAAAGGCAAAAGTGAAATCATTCCTTTCTTGGCAAGGAAAAAAGATTGCATTAAATAATAAAGGTTATTACCACTACAGCTGAACCATGAGCTAGTTTGAGACACCAGTCAATCACTGAAATAGAGTGGTCTCTTTGAAACTCAGTCACATAGAAACCGAACTATCTAGGTAACTGTTAAATTTATCATTCAGGCCAAATGTGCTTTCTACAGTCATTTCCAAATTCCTCTCCTGAGCCAGAACTCTGCCACACGTGCTATCGCAGGCGCCTTTCCTCCTCCTTGCCTTTGCGCCTGCTGCACTCTCTTCTTGAAATGCCCTCCAGTCTTTTTATACCCGGGGAATGCATATTCACTTCCTTGATGCCACGTCAAAGATCTTCCCTACCTTACCGTGCCCCGGGCAGAACCGGGTGCTCCTGAGGGGTTTGCTTAATTAAGGCTAGCACTGGCACTTTTAATTACCCCACAGGATAGTGACTTTCTTGAGTTGGAGGCTGTTTCTTATTCATTTCTGTATCCTCAATGCTTTGTAAAGTTCTACACACTATAAGTGCAGAAATAACTTTGTCTGCTCTAACCAGAGGGTGGAAAACTTCAAGCTGTCCAGAGTTTAGTTGATGATATTTTATTAAGTTAGGATCTGATTTCTAATAGATGCTGTGATTTTGGGCTTCACATAGCTTTTCCTGTTTTCATACAATCTAAGGATGAATGTACAGAATCTATACTGCTTTCAAAAACTTGTACTCCAACTCAGCAATCTGTTCCTTTTGAGTAGAATATTAGCCTTTGGCATTTTGCCATGTAGGTGAAGGGAGAGAAGTTCAGACATGGCTGAGAAAGCCTGTATAGGTTGAAAAAAAGGAAGAATGGGATCAAAAAGACAAAACTTGTCTTTAGGACAAAATGACGTTTCTTAAAATTGGGTGTGTCGACCAAAGCTGCCTTCAGGCAGGTTTTACTTGCATAACCTGCATATATTCAAAACCTAGTTTTGACTGACCTTAGCTTCAAAGGCAGGTATTTTTATGTGAATAAACTCTTTCATCCGATTATTAGATCAATCATCAGTTTTCTCAAGACTCCAGGAGTATTTATCTCTCTGCATTCTTTTAAGTGTAATAGAACAAAACCAGAGCTCTGAATACATCTAGCTCCTCTCAGTCCTTTGTATTTTTTAAACATTTCCTTAAAATTAAAATAATGAATCCATTAATTTTTAGGAAATTTTAAGATGTAAATCAGCAGAACACAAAATCACCCATAATACCGAACCCTGGAGATAGCCGTGATTAACATATACACTGGCTCATTCAGTCAACAAATATTTCTTGGTGCATGAACTTATTTTTGTTACATCTATATCCCCACATCCACATATTTTTATATACAGAAATGAGATCATTATACCCTTACTGTACTGTTAGTATTTAGTGTATTCTTTGTACATTTCTCTCCTGTTCACTCTGTTGTCCTATTACTATGACTTACTTAACCAGTTCATTATTGTTAGATATTTAGGCTGTTTCTAAAGTTCTGTTATTAACATCTTGCAGATACTTCTTGGTCTTGTCCAATTGTTTCCTTATAAAAAATTTTAAATGAAAAATTCTGGCAAAAAAACAGATTGCAATTTTTAAAGACTTTGGTGTATTTGGCTGATTTTTGCTGAGAAACATTGTATCATTCTTTTAAGTGTTGTTTTTTTCTGATACCCTTACCGGTATGAAGTATTATCATTCTTCAAAACTTCTGCTAACATGATATGTTAAAAAATGTTTTAGCTTTTATTAGCTTAATAGTTGTGTTGAACATGTCTTTGTGTTTGTCGTACATCTGTGTTTCTGCCTTCATGACTTGCTTGCATACTTTTTTGCCCATCTTTCAAATTGGAGTTATTGCTTTTTCTGGTTGATTTGTAAAAACTCATTGTATATTAAAGATATTAACCTCAGTATGTAGTGAAGATATTCATAAGATACTTTTATTATTTTCCAGTTTTATTACTCTTTCATTACCTATTAGAGAACGTTCATGAAAAATAAAGGGGAATTTCATAATCTTGCTATTAATGCTGATTGAATTTTTTCTGAAGGCCTCTGATTTATTATTCCTCTCAAGATGTGTAAATTGAGGGCCAATAAAGTGATGGATCCAGCTGAAGACCTAGATATGGAATCCAAAAAGCATTATGTTTAAGTTCCTTTTCTAACTAAAGGGCTTAATTTTCCCTCCTGTACTCTATTTTTGGTACCATGTGGCATCTTGTGAAGATGTTTTTATAAAAAATAAATGTGTATGTGCCAAGGGAATATTCTTACAGTTCCAAAGTCTGTTGAATTTTTAGAAAACGAATTGTGGTGGTAAAAAATTAACATGTTTGGAAAATTTTTCTTTGCAGCTTTGGATAAGGAATGTGTACTCAAATATTATACCCCAAGCAGAGATGGATCCTTCCTGCAGATTACTCTGGGGCAAAACTTCTGTCAGGCCTAGAAGTATGGATGGAGTTATCTTTTCCTTTTTTTTCTTTTCTCCCTTCCCTCCCTCCATCCCTCCCTCCCTTCCTTCCTTCCTTTTCTTTCTGTCTCTCTCTCTCCTTCTTTCTTTCTGGTTTTCAGTCAGGTTATCATGAATAATTTTTTCTATATTACTTTCTCATTCAAATGATGTATTTTCTTCTTGTCTCATCTGTTCTTAATATGAATTTGTTTAATGTAATAAATTACTTGTCCATCCTAGTTCTGTGTTCCCTAGACTTGGCTGCCCCCTCAGTACAATAAAATTATTCTCATATTGAGTGTTACTTCAATAGGGATAGAATTACTAAGTATGTATTGCATGTTCTTACCTTTTAAAAAGTTAAATTTTCCGATCATTCACGTTATGTGTGGTAGCAGTACAGCTTGGGGGAAGGCCCACTCTGCCTGAGCACCATCTTAAGTCCTGGAGAAAATCACTAAGAAAAGGAGTTTTTGTATCTTCAGCCTAGTGGAAGAGCGGATGTTTTAGTGTGTGCAGCATTTTGGTAATAGAACCTCTAGAAAAACTTAAAAATTAAAATAGGTAGTTATAGCGATGAACAGTGAGAGAACATGTATGGAGTGGCTGGGGTGAAATGATACATCATCAGCTATTTTTCTGCAGAGCATCTGGATATTTTCAGTGGACTGTTTTTTGTTCTTCAAAATTTTATATATAAAATTTCAGAAAATTGCAAGGTTACTGCAAAAAATATTTTACTTTTTTCTCTATGAGATTTCTAAATTAGAATAGTCCATGCTGGTTGGTGTCTGTGTCTCATCCATGACCTAAACTTAGTGTTTCCAAATTTCAATCAGTCCATAATCTTTGGGATTCAGGGATGATAGGTCAAAATTCCCAGGAATCTCAGGAATTCCTGAAATCATAAGCTTTTTTTCCTTGTCTTTAAGCTATAGCCAACATTCTTTATATTCTTTACTCTACTCTGAGGATCTAAAAAAAGTAGTTTTATGAGTAACAAATATTAAGTTTGGAGTATCTACAAAGAATTTTTTTCTTTTTTTTTGCCTAGAGCAAATATTTAAATGCTGTAAAATACCAGCAAACATTATTGGGTAGTATTCAACTATGGTAACATTCAGATCTCTGAACACTATGTAGAACCATGACTTGAAATTGCCAATTAAAAAAACTATATCGCTTTCAAAACTTGCTATTTTTTGGAATACCACTTACAGGATTTGTTTAGTGTTCTTTGTGTATTAATATATTAATATTTATTTTATTTGCAAACATGACTCACTGTTATCACCAGCCAGCACCGTGAATGTTCACTTATAACACAGCAACAGCCATCAGGTGGACTAACAATTTGGACCTTGACCTTGACCTCTTCTCCCTTCTGTGCTCCTGCCCTGGTTCCCAGAGATGCCTGTCGACTATAACCTTCAACTCTGTGTGTTTCCCTGGCTTCTGCTTTTGACTTGATGTCAGTGGTGCTTTTCAAATCAGTAACATCTCTACATTCATGGCTACATTTTAATTCTGGCAGGAGAATTGGAATAATTTTTCCAGTTTTTCTAATTTGTCAACAAATTTTTCTTGAGATTTAGAAAAAAATACCCATTTCCCAAGAACTACTAGGAAGGAATTCCCAGATGGATGCACCAACCGCGCACTTCTGACTTCTCCAGGGCTGACCATGGCGGCTTCTGTGGGCTCAAGTCAGGCGAAAGGCAGTGTGACATGATAGGGCCACACAGGATTGGGGTTCAGGGACCCTGGGTTTTAATCCTGGCTGTTCCACTAACTATAGCTGTGTAACCTGGAGTTAGTTTCCTAATTTCTCAGGGCCTCCATTTGAACATCTTTAAAATAAAGAGCTCTTATTAATTTAAGAGAAGCTGTAAGTTTAGGAGAATAAATAACATTTTACTTCTGTGAGTTCTCAAGATCACTGTGAGGGGCAGAACAAAGGTATGTCAGGAAAGTCTCCCAGTGGGGAAGAGTGGGTTCTGACAAACCCCGAGGAGACACTGGTGGCTGGGGCTGGTTTTTTATATTTCCCCGGGTGATTCGGGAGTGACCAGGGCTGCAGCCAGCCACAGATCCCAACCCACCTGACTGCTTAACTTCCCACTTGCTTTTTCATTCAGACGTTTTAGGATTCTTTGTGCTAAATCCAGAACAGAAAGAAACTTTACTGGTTATTGTATGAAATAATGATAAAATACTCTATCATTAGGAGTAAGTTCCTAAGTTAAAACCAGCAACGGCTATTATTACCTTTAATGTCTTTGTAGATTTGACAGATTGTGGTGGTGTGGGAAAGAAGAATGTTTTTCTCCATAGATGGGTTGGCAGTAAGTGTATATCAGTGAAAATTAGTAACAAACATGTTAATTGGCTTTGGGGATCAACAAGTGCTCTTTAATGTAATTAGGTACTGTTTGTTAATTCTGCGTTTGCTAGGTTCACTTGTTTTGAGTAGGAGGAGCCCCGAACAGTGTAGAAGGAGCTAGATTAGAAAAATATTTTTGGAATGAGGTATCTAGTTATGCTATATTCAAATGTTTAAATTGCTATAAACCATTTACCATCCACAGAGGAATTAAAACTTCCTGTTGAACAGTCTCAGTTTCACATACGTACTAAAGCAGATTACATGCACATGCATATATCACGGTCCTTGTCTAGTCTACTCTTTCGCATCTTTTCAGTCTCTGAAGGCTGCCCAGAGCCCCCAGGACCACATTAGGCACTTCCAGGGTATTCCCTCAATGCCTGTCCTTTGCCCATTGGAGCATGAATTCCAAATTCCAATTTACATCTTTAAAATAAAGAGCTCTTATTAATTTAAGAGAAGCTGTAAGTTTAGGAGAATATGTAACATTTTATTTCTGAGGCCTCAAGATCTTCTGTGAGGCCCAAAAACCTTCATGTTCTCTAAGAGCACAGACCACATGCATACCTACTTCATAGCTGTATCCTTACCACCATGCACAGAGACTGACACAGAGAATGAACTCAATACATATTTGCTGTGGACCAGAGGCCGAACCAGATATTTGCGTAGAAAATCTTATTCAATCATCTCAACAACTTGATAGGATAGAGATGATCATCCCAATTTTACTGATGAAGAAACTGAGGTCTAGAGAGACTACATAATTCATTGATGAAAACAGGCCTAGTAAGTGCTAGAGAGCCAGTTTTTGAATATTACCCATTGGCCATGTGAGTGCATTTACTGTACTGATTCAAAGATATGAAGGACAAATTCACTGACTTCAAAGAGATAACTTTTGAGTAAAAGAATTCTATGTACATAGTCAGTCATAGTCAACAGTTTTTGGGAACAAAATATACCTGCTTTGTTCAGGAGAAATTTTTGAAGAGGCCCTCAGAAACATTTTGCATAATACATTTTTCCATAGGTTTCCTGTACTTGGAGTAACTATTGTCTTTGTAATTTTGTTATAAATTTTTCA
The DNA here is from genome assembly GCA_032199065.1 of Smutsia gigantea. Taxonomy (NCBI): domain Eukaryota; kingdom Metazoa; phylum Chordata; class Mammalia; order Pholidota; family Manidae; genus Smutsia; species Smutsia gigantea. The sequence goes on from JAVSCE010009950.1 coordinate 18,090, forward strand.
AGAGGATATCACATATTTGATCATGCTTTATTAGCTGGTTCTTTATAGCTCATGTGGGGTTGACATATCTTAATGGTATGACCTAGCACAGTCCATGCAAGGCTATTTCATAGGATGGACCATGTTTTATCATCCCATGTTTGACCTCAAGCAGCTGGTCCAGGCATTCTCTGGGACAGGCTTTTCTTCTGATGTCTTGCAGCAGATACCTCTTAAGGATTTCATTCTACCTTGCTGGCCACAATGGAGCAGTGTGGGTCTGAGAAAGGGTTGTCAGCATCTAGAATGGGAAAGAAAGGTTGGAATTAAGGAGTATTTTACATGAAAATTTACCAGGATATTGTAACAAATAAGATCTTGGTGGTGAGGAGAAGAATCTGCAAAAAAAGATTTTGAGCTTAAGAGACTGAGGAACTGGTGCTATCTATAATAAGATGGGAGAAAGTAGGAAGAATAAGACTTTAGTTTGGGGTAAAAGATAATGACCTTGAGACATCAGTAGGACTGCTTGCCAAGTTTGTATAGCAGAAATTTGTGGCTTTATAGTGGAAGCATGAAAGAGTCAGGTTTGGGGATAGAGACTGGTGATTGTTCAAGTTCTAAAAGAGAGGAAAAGGTGGCTTAGATTGGAACCTTGAGCCACACAATGGGATGGAAAGAGGACAGAATCTTTCAAGGAGAATAAGCTAACCTTGTGAGAAAGGAAAAAGGATAACTACGTGAACAACTTTTAAGAGCATCCCAAAGGAAAAGAGAGTCCAAAGCTTCAAATGTCAAGGGCTGCAGAAGGCTCAGGTGGGAAAAGAACCATTGTATCTACAGATGGTGACAGTGCTGGTCAGCTGGGAGAGCAGTTTTAGGAGAGGGCCAACATGGGTCATCTTGGCACCCTTGAGGAATTGGCTCTTTTAGAGGTACGGGGAGGACAAGAGCTTGAAATGCTATCCTGGTATGAACCTGAAACCAGAATGGGTAGCCATGGAGAGTAGGGTATCATGTGGGTCAAGGGGATAGCAAAACACAGCTTGTCGTGTGATAGAAAACCCTAACACTACAGTCAGTACTCTTTAGCCACTAAGCAAAATAAAGAGCATAAAGATTGGAAGCCAAAAGAAACATTGTAATGACCTTATAATATAAAGTTAACCACACACAGTTATTGTTATAATTTAATCTATTTATTTTAATCTAACAAATCAGCACATTTCCAAGAATAAGCAAAAGTAGTTATACAAATTTGCATAGACTTAAAATCCAGGGCCAGAAAGACTAGGTCCAAAGATTTTGGTTGGAAAGGATAGTGAATACAAATGTTAATGATGAGTGAAAATGATGTGCTGTTAGCCTGAGATGCATTCCTTGTTCTTTCCTGTACTAATAGTATCACAGCGATGGTGCAACTGCTGCGGACACTGAAGAAGGCACACATAGTAGCATTTGATATCACATGCATGACTGATGGCAGGCACCAACATGAGCTACATTCATGTTATGATGCAAGTGAGGATGGCCAGAGATTTGATGGCTACTGAAAAACACCAGCTCTTCCTCACGATTGGGCAAGTGGAGGTCACATTGTCACTTAACCTCTCTGGATTTCATTTTCCTTATCAGAAAAATAAGGAGGTTGATGAGATTATCCTTAGTCCCCTTCCAGAAGTAAAGTTCTGTAATTCTCGGTCTCTGATTCATCTTCCTATATTCATTAAAAAAATTTTAAATTCAGGATAAGATGTTTGCCGAGTTCTTGATTAATTCAATTTTGAGGATAGAATGGACTACTACAGGTTTTGCAGACAAACATATACATAGAATGGTATAAAATTCTGATTTTGCACTTCTATTGTTAAAAAAATTGAGGACAAACTTCTAACATATACATATTTATTTATGTTACATACCTATAATGTTGGATTTATACATACAATACAAAGAAAAAAAATGAGAAAAGTATGACATAACAGTAAAAAGAAATCTAAAGCAAATTTGTAAGGATTCTCCCCATCCTGTATATCTTAAAGCATTATTTTGTACACTCCATGTGGCAAGCGTACTCCACTTTGGGGACCATTTAAAGATAGGTATTAGCACCCAATACAAAGCACAGATATAAGCCCACACATATATGGCCAATTAATATATGATAAAGGAGCCATGGATACACAATGGGGAAACAAAAGCCTCTTCAACAACCTTCAAAATTGGACAGCTACATGTAAGAGATTGAAACTAGATTACTGTCTAATTCCATACATAAAAGTAAACTCAAAATGGATCGCAGACCTAAATGTAAGTCATGAAACCATAAAACTCTTAGAAGAAAATACAGGCAAAAATCTCTAAAATATAAACATGAATATAAAAAATCTCTTGAATGTAAACTTTTTCCCGAACACATCTCCTTGGGCAAGGGAAACAAAAGTAAAAATGAACAAATGGGACTACATCAAACTAAAAAGCTTCTGTACAGCAAAGGACAACATCAGTAGAACCAAAACGTATCCTACAGTAGGGTAGAATATATTTGTAAATGACGTATCTGTTAAGGGAGGTTAACATCCAAAATATATAAAGAGCTCACATGCCTCAACACCCAAAAAGCAAATAACCCGATTAAAAAATGGGCAGACGATCTGAATAGACACTTCTCCAAAGAAGAAATTCATATGACCAACAGGTACAGGAAAAGATGCTCCACGTTGCTAATTACCAGGGAAATGCAAATTAAAACCTCAGTGAGATATCATCTCACATCAGTTAGGATCGCCAAGATCTAAAAGACAAGGAACAACAAATGTGGAGAAAGGGGAACCCTCCTACACTGCTGGTGGGAATGTAAATTAGTTCAACCATTGTGGAAAGCAATATGGAGTTTCCTCAAAAAACTAAAAATAGAAATACCATTTGGCTCAGTAATTCCACTCCTAGGAATTTACCCTAAGAAAACAAGAGTCCAGATTCAAAAAGACATATGCACCCCTATGTTCACTGCAGCACTATTTACAATAGCCAAGATATGGAAGCAACCTAAGTGTCCATCAGCAGATGAATCGATAAAGAAGATGTGGTACATATACACAATGGAATATTATTCAGCCATAAGAAGAAAACAAATCTTACTATTATAGGGTATTATGTTCAGTGAAATAAGCCACGGAGAGGAAGACAAGCACCAAATGATTTCACTTATTTGTGGAGTATAACAACAAAGCAAAACTGAAGAAACAAAATAGAAGACTCACAGACTCCAAGAAGCAACTAGGGGTTATCAAAGGGAAGGAGTTGGGGAGGGTGGGTGGGGAGGGAGGGAGATGGGGATTAAGGGGCATTATGATTAGCACACATAATGTAGGAGGGTCACGGGGAAGACAGTATAGCACGGAGAAGACAAGTAGTGACTCTACAGCATCTTACTATGCTGATGCACAGTGACTGCATTGGGGCATGGGGGAGGACTTGCTAATATGGGTGAATGTTGTAACCACAATGTTGCTCATGTGAAACCTTCATAAGATTGTATATCAATGATACCTTAATAAAACCAATAAAAATTAAAAATAAAGATAGGTATTAGCTACCTTATGCTGAAGACTTAGTAATGTGGGAAAAAACGTTTTCAAATTAGCAATTATTTTATTTGATAAGAAATTCTTCTTAAAATTTAAATACATTAAATTAGCAAATAAAAGGAAACTGATAAAACATGGTTACCTCTTGCTTCTCAAGAAGACAAACTCTTCCAGACGGCATATCTGGTAGTAACATTTGGAAGGTGAATCTGATTTTTACCCAGTAAAGTTAGCAGAAGAATCTTCATTCAAGAGGAAAAACTATGATAAAACAAAAAATGTTCCCAAATCCCACCCACTACAACTTGATTGAAAATTATTGAATGAGTAAGTTGAGTGTTACCATGTGTGGTACAATTATATTATTATTAATCATTACAGGGGTTATTTTCATTGGCAGGTTTACCTGTGTACTAGCCATTTAATTTTCCTTGCCACCTTTTGCCTGAGCTTGCCCTTGTGGTGTCAGCCATATCTCTGCTGTGAATGCTTACATTTGAGATTTAACACTATGTAGAATAGATTCCCATTCTACTCTATTACAGATGGTGACAGTAATGGAGCCTAAGCTGTCTAAACTGTTAATGATCTTGAAATATTGCTCCTAATTCTACTGTCAGAACCAGAAGAGGCAAGAATATTTTTCTGATTGATCAAATACCAACTGTAGATGGTGGAAAAGAAGGCTAGGTCTATAGGTCATATCTTTAAACAAATCTAAATAACTTGACTTAGATAAGAAGAGTTGATTCATATCTACTGTAACAATAAGACATACCTATATCACCTCAGGAATGGTTTTAAGAAGCCATGGAACCTGTTGGCCCTTTAGTCTAGAAAAATGTAAATATCAGCTCTATTAAAATTGAATCACTGTTTTTAGCAAATACTTTTCATTATACAAATAAGTAAATGCATTCATTCAAGTAATTGATTCTCTGTATCAGGATTCATCCCCAAAGCGTGGTAACTCACCTGCTGCAAAATAGGATTGACAAGAGAGTCTGTTCAAGGACTCTGCATCCTGGGACAAAGAGATAGAAGGCCAGTTCTGGAACTACATGGACTCCTAAGGGTCAACAGTGATGCATTCTGACCTAATCTAACCCACCCTTACCCACTGTGGCCCACCTTTCTCATTCCTCATTGAGAGGAAGATGAGGAGGTCTGCAGGAGCATAAGTGCTTTCCCTGCAGTCAGGATTGATTCAGGAACCAAAGAAGGGTAGAACAAAGCACTTAACATTTTCTGGACAAAATAACATCTTTCATGTTGAATGGCACAGAACCTGAAGGTCTCAGTTGAAGACTTTTCAATGGATTTGGGCAGAATAAAAGCTCTTTGGAGGAGTATGCTATATATTGTCTCTGGGTATTTGGTATCTATTTATATCTTGTTCTCTGTTCCCCTACCCAGTACTGAAGAGCTGGAAGGATAAAATTTGCATTTCTCAGATTCCTTTGCAGCTAGGATTCTGGATGTACTGTGATATGCACTTGGAAGAGATTTGGAAAATAGATCAAAGTTGAAGGCCATCTTCTTGCAGCAGTGGTAGCTGACAACCTAGTTTTAGACTCTACATCTCTTTCTAGTCAACAGCTTCATGAGTGGGAGGCAGCTGGGTTCATGACAATGGGTTTATCAGTAGTTAGCAGGAATTTCCTGAAACCTGGTTCACAGCTGACCTTGAAACCGGACTACCTGTGGCCACTCCCTGATTTATGCTTTTCTAGCCCTTTCAATTATTGTGTAATTACCTGGTTTCCTTTATTAAATCCCTTTCTGCTGGAAATACCTAGAGTAGTTTCTGTTCCCAACATTAAATCCAGACAGCATGAGACAGGCTTTTGACCATGCAAAGATACCTCTGAAGGCCACTACTATGGGTTGGAATGACTCTTTCTTTGGGTACAAATGTAAGACCATTGGTTTTCAGACCAAAACATGTTTTGCCACATCAGATCCTTGCTGGGAAGATAAAACTTTGAATACGTGATCTCTAGCACCTATTAAAAGCCAATTTATAAAACATATCTCTGAAAAAGACATGTTAACTCTTCCTTCCTCTGTATCCTTTAAGCTTTATTCCTGCAATATAATTTCAATTCAAAGTCAAGTAGGTGTCTTTCAAATGACCCTTACATAAGAATCTGAATGACCAATTTCTACTGGTATTTATTGTCAGAAAAACATGTGTTTCTCCTGGTAGTTTGACAGTAAGAATGATGTAGCCCATTTTTTTCCCCCTTATTTTGCTGATTCTCAAAAGCTCAAACAGAATTATTTGTAGCACTCTTCTTCCTGGCAAAATTATTTTTATTCTCTTTCCTATTGGTCTCTGATCATTTATCTCTATTTTAACTATTGTGTAAATTAGGGGATGTATACATGGAATCTACATAGAAATAAAGAATAAGAGATATCTATACAACATACAAATAGAAATGGACCCATTCCTCCTTACTTTGTATTATTAACTGCTATTATCCTCAGCTCTGTTTTCTATGTAAAGTCTCACAGTATAATCTTTTTTTTTGGTTTCCTGATTTATTAATTTGCAAATGTAAGAATCACAGTATATTCTTATATTTCCTAGATATTGAGGCAAAAACCTCTTGGATGATGTATCTTATACATGAAATAAGAGCTATAAAGAACTCTTCCATAAAACACTTATTTTCTCAATGCTTTATGATGCTTTAGTTCTAAAGATGATTCACAAAAACATGTGATTCAAAGAGAAGCAAACAAGAGTGTTGTAAACAGCAAAGAGTTAACTTTAAAAGTGCGAGTAAAAATGAAACACAAAATCCCTCTCAGCTTTTTTCTTTCTAATATTCTCCTCACACAATTTCCTGTTAGTCTCTGACTTTTCTGAGAGATATTATTTTCCTTTCCAGTACCAATTTCAGCAGTGATGGCCTGAAAGGTTCTGGTGCCCCAAGTGAGACTAGATTATAGGACTCCATATGGGGTCAAAGATAGGAGGGTTCTTAAGGATTTTTACCAACAAAATAAAAACGGTGGGGTTTCACTTCACTTCAAAGTAAAGATACCAATACAAGCAAATTCTCCTCTTGTCATATTGATAAAGAAGCAGAAAGACCCCTCCCGTCATGCTAGTGGGATGACTGATGACTTGAGTAGGAAATTGAACTATAAACTAGGATGTTTTGTGAAATTCTCCCCTTTGATGTAGATACACCAATGGAGAAAGTACACACACACACACACACACACACACACACACACACACACACACACAGAGGTATTTCAGGTCGAGAAGGAGATTTTTATATATTTAACAATACATGACATTCAATAAATGCCCAGGAAGTGTAATGTAAGTGCTAGAAGCTTCTAGGAAGAGTCCACCATCAGCCTCGCGTTTACCTCCCTCTGTGACACAAGGAATTGAACAATAGTTAAGAGGTAGTCAGGAGCAATGAGAAGCACACTATCTCCTGCCTGTTTTTCTTCCTGAATGGGTCATGTTTTCTGGGAGTCCTCATGTCTTGTCTGAGGACCAGTAAGCAAAGGGGCTTGTAGACATTTTGAACCTTCATCTTACTATTTTCTGTCTTAATTCATACAAGTCACTTCTAATGATTGAGTGTTAGTACCCTCACTTGTTGGACAATGGTAATCTTAAAGGAGAGGGGAAATAACTGTTCTTTTCAGGATGCTGGAGAAGTGCCACAGAATATTTGTATTTATTTTTCCACCCTGATGTCCTGAAAGCTAAACATGAGTTCTATTAGCCAAGAATTGCTCCCCTTCACTTAACAGTATTCTCAAATCCATAATAGGTGGAATCATCACTAATTTGGAGAAGGCTTGCTTGCTCTAGAAAACTCTACCTTCTTCAGGACCAGGAGAAAAAGATGCTTAGGGCTGTAACCAGAAGCTCTTCCTGGCTGAGTTCTTAGTTGGTGAAGCACAGACCTTGTGGACCTTGGCTGGCGTCCTGGCCACTTCACATCTCTACACCTCAGTATCTGCATATGAGAAAGAGGAACACTGATAAACCCTACCTCATGTGGCTGTGAGGATTAAATAAAATGATGCAGGTGAGAAGTACTTAACCAAAGCTGGACACATACTAAGACCTCATTAAGTATGGGCCTTTGAGGTGGCTTTACGGACTAACTCATGCTGCCTCCTTGTTCTCTCTGAACATCTATACCTTGCTCTTTTCACTGCTCACTGGCTAAATTCTCCCTATATGTTTTATTTAAAATTCAGGAGGGAACTTATGTGATTAATTGACTGGCTAATTACCATCTTTTTACTGAACGGAGTCCTTGCAGATCATCTGTTGGCAAAAGGTACTCACACAGGGAAAGGAATATGAGAACCCTTTTATTACAAGACACTTTATTCTGGCAGCATTAAAAGATGTCAATCAGTTGTTATTAATGCTCCCCACAGCCCCCTCTATTAATTGTTCTTGCACATTCAGGAATGAGATTAGGATTATGATTTGCATCCTTGCATTATTTTAAAGACAGACTGAGAAAAACCTTGTTTCCACCAGGTTGTGTCTAAGTTCAGTGACAATTAGAATGCTCTTTGTTGAGGCTAAGACAGTCAGATTCAAACTCGGGCACTAACTCTTTTGTTAATGGCCACACAGACTCTTTAGAACTAGCTGTAGCCCAGCCCATCAAGGGAACCCTTGTCAGACTCCGCTTCCTCATTGTGCATTTCTAATTAGCTGCAGAATTCTTTCCTTGCCAAATGGCCCCAAGCACCCAATGACAGCAACTCAAACTAGCTTTTAATTTTTTGGAAGTCACATTAGTGAAGTTCTTGTTATGTCATGTGAAATGCTATCCAGCTGTTTTGCCAAAGATGTTTAAAGGCAGCCTGTTACTTTTTGGGTGGTTAATACCTGAGGCAAAATCAAGAAAAGAAACACGAAAGTTCTTGTACTACTCAAGGTTAATTATCTGTGTGGTGAGGCTTAAGCATTCAGCTTAAGTAAAATTTCTGACCCGTTCATCTCTCCAACTACATGGGTATAACTTGAACTGAAGGTATGTTATTGTCAGTGGAGTTTTGGGTACAGATTTCTATGATGAGTGCAATTTTCTTTTCTTTCCTTTTTTCTTTTAATCTGTTTTTATACAACAGAACAAGAAATAAACCAGGAGTCAGTGAAATTTCATATATGTGAGAAAATCCAAAGCACCTTTATGTTAGTGTCAGGATAATTTCCACTTCTCTGAAAGCAAAAAACCTAAACTTTAATTTTCTTAATGTATCTAGTGTCTTTAAGTACTTCACACGAATGATAAGAACAAATGACAGTGCTTTAAATGCCATTAATTGCTCTTATTTTTTTACATGAGATATGCATTGATTTTTTTTTGTGGCATTATTAGTTTTAAAGCTGAAATTGCTACATTTTAGCTTTAGCATTGGGCCAGGAGTTAACCCACAGCCGAGTAAATGCAATCAATTTAAAAGAATTTATTGGTTGCAGGATAATTATGAATCTGATGGACATTTTCATAAAACAGATACAGATTATAGTCTTCTGCAGAAAATTATCAGAAAGGTTCTGAGTCACCTATAGTGGAAATGTTTACAAAATCAGCACAGAAATGTCTAGTTCTCTTCTTCTTGGTATAAAGAACTAGACCAGGGATGGAGGCTATGGGGGCACAGACTGTCTCTATTCCCCCCACTCCACAGATAACATTTGTGGACAACATGATTTTCAAATTAAAACTAATATGAATGGTAGTGATTATTTTTCATAGCTTTGCTGAAACTCAGTCAATTTAGAGTAAAATGGCTCACATACTGACTTTGTGAAGAAACAGAGGTCACAGGACTGATAGTGTTTAGGATTATGCCGAGTATTGAGAGATTTCAAGGATTCTGCCTGAAGCATGTCACTTTAACAGCAGGGCATGCCATGTTATCTGAGATTTTAAATGTACAGTTTGAAATATTCAGAATCATTTTTTGTCTGGATATGGATTATGAGAAGTTTCTGATTTGAATGGGAGATCAGTGACTGCCATAGCTTGGAATGCCTACTTTGGAGCTGTTCTTTCCATTTTTTTCATGTTTACTTCAGGTAAACACAGTAACTTCCCATCTAAGAAGGCGGAGGGCTGACCATAATTTAGGTGAAATCCCATGGCTCATCTCTGTGGACTGTGGTAGCACCAAAACATTAGTGCTCAGGTGAATCGACTGGGGAAAATAACCAGTGCAGGTAGGGGATAGGTCTTGGCTGGTGACAGGGAGCATAACTGAGTTTGCTCCTGTGGCCTCCAGAAATCTCTGTCACCTGAGGTCATTAGTGTTAAGTTTTCTATTTTTCCTTTTCTTCGAGGAAATCAAACCTGAGAAGAACCAATTTAAAGATGCTCCCATTAGTGCTGATTTCTTTGGCATAATGAATAAGGTTTTCTGATATAAAAAAGGCTAGCCAGCATGGAATTGGTTGGAAGGGTAAGGAGGGGTGGGGCATTGTTAGGTGTGTCCTCTGAGCCTTCCTGAGTGTTAGGAAACAATCATTTGGATAGAAGTAGTGACAGGTGAGCCTGGCAGAAAAACCCAAAATAATAAGCACAAACGCACAGTACCTAGAATCTATTATTTTTCTAGTGTGTGAAAAATACACAAAACAAGAATTCACACAGTCTGTTTGTATTAAAATAACCAAACCAAACCAAACCAAAAAGCACAAACCCTACATCCTCAAGAACAAACTAAAAAATGGGAAACCCACAGGAATTACAGATTTTTCAGCTTATTTTTTCTATATCTGTCTGTAGCTTCTGGGAGAATGAGGAGTATTTACTCTGAGAACCCTACAGCCAAACTTAAATGATAGCTAATAACGCAAAAGGAAATTCCCTCTAGGCTGGCCACACACATATTTTAATTCCCTGAGCAAAGAAGGTGCAAAAGAGCCAACTGCTTGGCACTGTTAGCCATTATCACCTGATAATGTTTTTTGAACACCATCTGTACGTATGAAGCTCTTCTAGGACCTTGGCAAGGGTCAGCTTTCTAGAAAACTTTTTTGGTAGAGTAGGAGATTTCCAGAATTTACATTCTGGAAATTGCGAATTGACTAGGAATATAATATCAACTCTCCTTCTTCCTCTTGCTTTTCTCTAGCATACCCCCCCCATTAGCATATGGCTGTCCCTAGACTATTCCAGTTCCCACCCAATTCTTACTCAGGCAAGGATAATACTGGCAAATCTGCAATAGTGGAGGGATGCTTTGCAAAAGTAAACTGCACTTCCAGACCTAGGATTTGGGATCCAGACTAAAGCCTTAGTTTTCACCAACCAAGCTCACTAATACCCCCAGTTGCCCAAACACATGCATAATTGTGGTCACTGAGCCTCCTCCCTGACAGACGCAGCTGCTGTTCTCCCAGGCCTGGCCTCACCTAAACTCCATCTCAGCTTGCACTGCTACTGTGCAAGGATACATTAAAAAAAATTTTTTTTAATTAAGGTATTATTAATATACACCCTTATGAAGGTTTCACATGAAAAAACAATGTGGTGACTACATTTACCCATATTATCAAGTCCCCACCCATACCCCAATGCAGTCACTGTCCTTGGGTGTAGTAAGATGCCACAGATTCACTGTTTGCCTTCTCTGTGCTACACTGTTTTCCCCGTGACCCCCCACACCATGTGTACTAAACAAAATACCCCTCAATCCCCTTCTCCCATCCTCCCCACCTGCCCTCCCACACCCCTCCCCTTTGGTAACCCCTAGTTCCTTCTTGGAGTCTCTGAGTCTGCTGCTATTTTGCTCCTTCAGGGACACATTTTCTTTTGAAACCTGCCTGCCCTCCTGACTCCTGACCCTACAACACAGGGAACCCCTTTCTCTAAATGACCAGGGTGCTTGGTCTTTTCCTTTCTGGTGGAATTTATCACATTGAACCTTATGTCACAATTATGCGAATGTTGGAGTATAAATACCTTAACGGCAATACTCTTTCACCTTTGATTTCCATAAAATGCTACAGAGTAAGGAATTAAAAGTTCTCCAAGTCTTCTCTGAGACTAATCTGTGCCTTGCATGAGTAGAGGTGCAAAGAATATCTGCTAAATAAATGACTCTTGTGTCCCAGTGTTCCTTCAACCTCCAGCTCTCAAGCCTTGCTAGTGGCTATGAGAGGGTAGTTGATTCTACATGCAGGGTTTTAAGGAAATAATTAGGTGCTCAAATGCATATTAGGGAAGTAAAATTTTGTATTTTCAAACTCTCCAACCAGGGACCATATTTGGAGGATTCATGAGTGAGTATATGACTGATAGCAGGGAAATGAATGTTCATCCTGTGCTTTATTGCAAGAAAAAAATGAAGACACTGTAATATTCATTATGGTATTTAGTCACTCATTCATTCACTCATTCTTTCACAGGTTACTAGTGAAAAATAATTATTTACTAAATGGTATTGTACAATGTATTAGTCACAAGTTCAGTACTTCAAGAAATCTGAGTTATTAAATGATTCAACCTGTGCTCCATGTATGTATAACGGGCGTTTTTCATAGAATGGTGTTTCTTAACCCTCAACATGCATACAAATCACCTGGTGGGACTCTGGTTAAAGTGCACATTCTGATTCCATTGGATGGGATGGGGGCTGAGATTCGGCATTTCTGACAAACTCCTGGGTGGGGCTGATCCTGTTGTTCCATGGATCACACTACCAAGAAGGAAAGCCTTAGAAGACTTTGCTCTTCTCTGAGTGACACTGTTTAAGAATTGAACAGAAAGAAGACCTGGGCATGATCTAGGTTCTTCCTTCCCAGTATTGCTCAAGGCAAAGGTTCCTCAGTCAACTCTGAGCATCTATGAAATGGGGTGATAATACTAACTCCAACTATCTTAAATGAGTTGTTAGGATCATAAGAGATGTGATCTTTTATAAATAAAATAAAAGCATCATGATTAATATTGATAATGAAAATTACTAATTTCACAGTTTATTTGAAATGTGGAGCTCTAAGTAATGGAAACTTCAAATAGGAAAAAGAAAGGTTTTATAACACAAAAATCTCACTGATCTGATTTCTTGACTGACAGGGGAGAAGGTGGCTTCTGACATGGGGTGACATTAGGGTGAGAGAGATGTTAAAGATGATTTTCAAAAAGCTTTGCTGTGTGTGGAATGGGCATAATTTCCCCTTTGCTGCCATGTAAATGGGATGTCTGTAAAGAAATGAATTCCACACAAAGGCTTTTGTGTTGAATGTTGAGTCTACATTTTATTTTTTTCTTGTGCGTCAACCCTAGGTATGATATTGTTCATTCACATTTTAAAGATAGGGAGCTCCATGAAGGCAGGGACTGTATTGCTTTCCTCATCGGTATATCCTCAGTAGTAGCACAATCCTTAAACAGAGTAGGCATACAAACCCATTTAATGAATGAATCAGACTCAGAGAGATGAGGTGTCTTGCTTAAGGACACACCTAATTAAGTGGTAGAGCAAGGCATTGTTTCAGATCCATTAGGCTTCTACATCAAATAACTGACTTGATCTTGGAGTTTCTCATTCAGTAGTCCAGGCTGAGTCCAATTATTTGTATTTCTATCATGTACCCCACTGGAACCCTTTGACTTATTCTTTTTTTGAGCATGTATTTAATAAGCATGTAATATATGTTAGTCACATTCTAGCTACTGGGACTCCACCAGCAAACAAAACAGAATCCACAGTACCCTGACGGAGCTTAAGTACTGGTGGCATATCAGGCCAGTCGGAGACACTCTGCATTATGCTGTGATGATATTGGGTTCTGTTTATTCAGTTCAAACTGGCATCCAAAAGAGCTTTCATTTATCCTTTCACTCACATTTTTATGAGACCTAATAGCATCCTGGAAAGATGAAAGCAAATTCAAAAGGTCCTCTTTTGATAAGGAGTCCTGGATTTTGGGGTAGGGCAATCTTTTAAATTTTGTGGGCTTGTTTGGCATCCCTGGCTCTTGGCACTAAATTCCAGGAGTGCTCCCTCATCTTCACCGGGACAGCTGAAACTGAAAATGTCCTATCCCCCTTTCCTGTTGAGGACTGCGGTGGGTATTGAAGTAGGAATGTACTGGTGGGGGGGATGCTGTGGCTGAGGCCGTGCTCCATCATCTGAAGGTCTTTCAGCTCCCTAAGAGGAATTTTGACTTCCTTTTCTGAGGAATAGGCTCTATTTCATTAAACTGAGTTACTTTAATAAAAGACAATGTTGTATTTTAATTATTTGTAAAGCTCCCACAGATCATTATTTTAGATTTTTGACTATTGCATTGAAAGGTCTTGATTGCTTTCATTTAACATGCATTGCCTCCCTTCTTTCCCCCCACTTTAAAATGTGAATAGAAATTTCAGGCAGGTGAAGGAGGGGGGCAAATGATTCCCTTCGTTTTAAGTGTCTGCGACTTTAAAAACCTGTAGTTACATATCTGCTTAAATGAGTAACCTGCATAATTGTCATATTTTTAGTCCTTAAAAGCCTATTTTTGCAATGGAAATCTTCATGCAATCAGTATAATCAATTGCAAAATTAATAAACTGAGGCGATCTTCAGTACAGCTTTTTCTGCTTTGAGAGATGAGGGGAAAACTACCACCATGTGTGGTTGAGACCTAAAGGCTTTTAGTACAAATTGTGAATTGTAAGGCCTTACTTTGAAGTTGTTGATGATGCTCATTTTTCTGTCATTTTCTTAAATGTTTTCTGCACCAAACTTAGCATTTAAAATAGACAGAAGGCAGCAACTTAGGGAACCTCTTGCAGGGCAGTGTGGGGTCATGTGTGGCACTATCTGAAAGAACTTTGCCTAAAATTTCTCTCTTAACTCTTCCCTATTTTAGAAAACTAGCAAAGCTAGGTACATGTTCATGGAAACACAGACATATGTGGAAAATCAACTGTTTTCATGATAAGATTTTTCCCTAATAAGAGGTGTGCTTCATTTGTTATAATATCAGGAACAGAACTGTGGGGAAAATGGAAGTTCCCATGGCCAAGATCCTCACCCGACCCTAAACTATTTGATGATGTAATTGGCCTACTGCTAGGCTAATGTTTCCACACCTGTAGGCAATAAGCTATTATTGACTGAGTCACTGCATAAAGATCTCTGCTCAGTGCTCTGGAAGGAGGCAGAAACAGAGGTGGATTATGGACCTGCAGACTGCTGGATGCAGATGCGATTCTAGTGCTCAACCTACTGCTGTGAGAATAAAGCTGGGTATAAACCCTTTTACCCCAAGAACGTTCCATTGTCATTTCTTGGTCTCACTGAATCCATAGTGAACTTGCCTGGGGCTGAAATGCTCAGGCAAGACAATTGGCATAGTCAGCAGGATTCACTGTAGACTAAATAATGGAACAGGCTGCCCTTATGGAAGGGGTGCTTCAGCAGGCTGCCCCTATGGATGGGGAGACATTCCAGTGTCCTTCAGTGGGAATGTGGTCTGAGGTTTCTTGCCTCCTAAAGGACTGGGTCCCTCTCCGGGACTGGGGAGAGGTGGAGTCGACGCCCAAGGCAGTCAAGTTGGCCCTCGGCATAATAAGGAGGTCCTTTGAGAAACAGAGTGCCTGTGAGACAGTGGGAACTGTGGGTTGGCTGTAATTTCATCTGTAGCCTGAAATCAAAGTCTGCAGAATATTTTAGACATCTAGAACAATAGTATATATAAACTGGGTCAAGTTATATAACATATTTTTAAAGGTCTTTTTCACCCAAGTCACCACCAAAGCATGGTGCTCACATGGAGAGCACTGTAATGTTTTTTTTAAACAGTTTTGTTTACTTTTAGCCATTCTCTAAGTGAAAGTAATAAAACTGAACATTTTTAGTACATTTTCCGTTCATAATGAGCCTCATCTTATTTTGCATATCACAGAGCTGTCTCTAGTTTAAGTTCTGTTAATGAAAAGTAGGGTGGTGTAAAAAGGCAAATTCAGGAGTTTTTTGCTGTGGAAAACCCAAGTTGTAATTGGCTACATCCAGAAAAGCGTTTTCATTTTGCTTGGTTAGGGAAAGAAAGAGAAAAAAAAATAATCCAAGTCTCTAGCTCAATAACTAATACTGATATTATAAAAGTGTTAATTATCTACATAGAAATTTATAATAATATATATGTGGTTATGATATATTTTATATCATTGAAAACTAATTTTGGATTATTTTTGTATTTAATGCCAAATAAGAAACATAGCAAATTTGTGGACAGCACTTTTTAAAAGTATAGCCTTGTGGAAATGAGAAAGTAAAAATAAGGTTTTTTACTTTATAGTTTATTTCTTTCATATCCTTGAAAGCAGAATTATTTTTTCATAAGCAGCAAAGACACAGGACACAATGAAATACAAGTGCTATGTAAAAACAGATATCCTCATTTAACAACTAGCTGCTATAAAAATAAATTACACTGTATGACTCAGGGAAGTTTTTAATAATTCTACTTTGTTTACATTATGCTTAGAAAGCAACATAGCTTAATGAGATCTAATATTAAGCTAACAGTGTATCTTGGAGTCATAATGTTTTCAAGTTCTGCCAAAACTGTAGGCAGATTGAATGTGGGTAGTTTTTACTGACAGTGTTTTCAATAGAGGAAATGAATAAGGTCCTGCTTGGTATAGAAGCTATGCATTCATTACCTAAGAAAGAGTATTGAGTACACACAAATTACAGAGCTGCTTTGAAAGGACACAACTCAACGCAAGTGGGGAAAAGGTCAAGAACTACGGAGATATTTTTATTTAAGAACTATGAATAATAATAGTATTAATAATAAAGACCTACAGAAAGCCCATAATAACAAGTGACCAAGTATCCAAAAAATCATGTGGTCATGTTCTAAAGCAGGTGAACAGTGTTTAGAATTCCAATTTTCTACTAAACAGAATTTCCTTCTACTCCTTGAGTTCTTTGAATGGATTAATTAAAGTGAAGTGGGCCATTGTCAGTTTTTCACTTTTATGATTCAGGAAAACATTAAATTTCTTAGCCTTGGAATTCCCTATTTGATTTTTAAAATAAATGTGATATTCAAATGGATAATACTTGGTCTTATACACCCTTTATTAAGTACATGACTGATTGTTAATGTGCTAGGGCAATATCATTGTCTTCATGAAAATTGCAAAAGTAAAAGTTGTCAACTGTGATGTTAGTTGCCATAAACCTGGATGTCTCTAACATATAACATTTAATGAGCACAGTCACCCCAGCATAGAAGAATATCTAACAACAGATTCTTTGTAGGTTTGTTTTTTGCTTTTTCAAAATTGACTTGGTATTTTTTCCTGTCTTTCTACATCCAAGCTTTGCAAAGTGCCGAAAAAAAAAGAAGTTACAGCAGCAATCTCAAACACACACTTTGCCAAATTAGTGAGAAAGCAGAATCTGTGAAATACAGAAAATACCTGATTTGTGCCAGTAGAATGTGTGAGCTGTATGCACGTAGCTGCCATGTCAAGCATATGTACTTTTTCTAAGGGAAAGGGACAGCAGGTTATACATTCACTTACATAAAAATAAATAGGACAACCAAAGGGAAAGGGACTGGGGAAAATGGGCGGGAAGGGAGGGATAAGAGGGAAAAAGGGGCATTACGATTAGCAGATGTAATGTTGGGGGGGCACGGGGAGGGCTGTACAACTCAGAGAAGACAAGTAGTGATTCTATAGCATCTCACTACGCTGATGGACAGTGATTGTAATGGGGTTGGTGGGGGGGACCTGATGAAGGGGTAGTTTAATAACCATAATATTGCACATGTAATTGTAGATTAATGATAATAAAATAAATTATATTAAAAAAATATATAGGAAAAGGGCAATAAGAAAAACATTATTTTGCAAAGCTTGTTGCTAACTAGTGAGGAGACATGATGTTACTTTGTTCTTGCATCCAGAAAGTGATGGAATTTCTAGGGATGGAGAGAATGTACATAGTATAATTTAAATTAGATCTAGATCCAGAAAGGCATTGCCTACCTTAGAGATGACGCTGTCAAATGAGTATAAGCCGGCAAAATACAGTGCTAAGATGTGTAAGTTATAAAGCTACACTATCTTCCAATTTTTCTATGAAACTAATTCAAGAAAAAGGAGCAAAAGGAAGTGAGTTTTATGGTGGTTAATCCACCATCCCTTCAACTGCTATCTTGCTAGTGATTGTAGTCTCAGAGAAGTAAATTCACAGACTGGTTCATCTATGCAATAAAGAATAGAGTCTGTTTTGGTCATTATTGTTGAATAACATATCACCCCAGTAGTTAGTGAATTAAAACAATAGCACGTCATTACCTCAAAATTTCTATGGGCCACAAATTTGGGATGGGCTCAGTTAGGTGGATCTAGCTTGGGGTCTTATATGGTTATAGACAATTACTAGCTGGTGCTGAAACGGTGGTCTGGAGCAGCTGGGGGCTGGCCGGGCATCTCTCCCTGTCTCGCTCTCTCTCATCGAGCATCATAGAGCGTCAGGGCTCCTCTAGGCAGCGTCTCCTGGGGGCCTCATTTCGGCTTCCTCACTGTATGGTCAACTCAGGGTAGTCGGACTGCTTATATGGTGACTCAGGACTCAGTATATGTGTCCTATCAACATGGTGGAAGCTATAATATTTTTTTCCGGCCAAGGCTCAGTAGTCACACAAATTCTACTACATTTTATTGGTTACAAGTAAAAGAAGATAATTAGACTCCACTTCTTAATGAGGGAGTGTCAATGTTCAGAGGATCTTGTGGGACCAGAGGTACTGGGATGGCCATCTTTGGAAAATACTGCCGCAGTGTCTTTTACTCTGAAATGGTTATCTTTGCAAAATTGAGTAAACATAGGTGTGTCTTTGCTAGTAGATAACTAAGGATGAATGATTATGGTATAAAATAAAAATAATATGAGAAATCTAGTCTCTTGATTCCTTGAGGCAAACTATATTGTTAGTGATAATGTCATCCCATGGAAATTCCAGTAGTTTCCCTCATCATTAGTAGGCTTTGATATTCTTTAGGCTCAATCCTGCCAGAAGGTCTGGGATTACACCTTTAGTTCTAACAGATTCACGTTTATTACAAAGACCCAGCAACAGTGGGAATAACAGAAAGTGAAGGCCATTTAGCTTGGTTAGGCAAGGAAAGAGGAGAAAACTAATGCCAACACAAACTGACAAGAGTTGGGTTATCTTATGCTAGTCTGGTCATGTCTCTTGGTGTCATTCTTTCTTTCTGTGAAACAGAGAGAAGCACTCCTGACTTGCCACACAGAACAATGGTGATGCAAAGCTAAGAAAAATATTTAGGGAACAAGTTTCAAATAGATTGTTCCATCTGGATGCCAACTGAGAGATGCAGTTATGATACTTGGATTGGTTTGCCTACAGGTCTATGGCCTGGCCTTTGTCTCTGGAGACCACAGACCTAACACTCAGATACTTGCTTGGAATGTTTTTTTTCTCTAGTGGACACAGATCTGCTAAGCCACCCACTTTCCTGCCTGGTCTTCCTCTCCAACAGCGGAATGTCCCTCTTTGGTGGCTGGCTGGATGAGCTAAATCTTTACTAAGAGGAATAAAATACACTGAATTTTCTGACACTTTGGTCTATTAATAGAAAATTTTAACCAAGTGAGAAAAAGAAGTCTGATCACAAAGGTCTGCAAAACCTTCTAGGTAAATACCTACTGAAATCTGATATAAACTCTTGAGAGTCTGCAGTACAGAGGAACTGGCATACATGAAAGCAAAAGTGAGAATGTGGCAGTGGGAGCAGAGTTTTTAGTCCACAGGCATCAGAAGCTTACCTTCGAAGGATCACCCAGAAAGACAAAAGTTGTTTCATTATTTGGGAGTCGGGGAAGCTCATACTCTGCAAAAGGATTTGGCGGGGCCCAGTGAAGGGCCAGCTCACCAACCGCATAGCACTATAGAATGTTGGATTTGGAAGCCACATTTCAAGATCACTTAAGGCTGACAACCTGACGCTCTTCCAAATGTGATCATCTGGGATGAACATTACTCCAAAATTCCAAATCTATGGGTTGTTGAAAGCATATTTATTGCAAGGCCTCAGTGGCAAGTTGTGGTTGCAGTCAGCTTCATGCTGTAAGGATGGAAAAGGTGGTATTTCTTGTTTAGATGAAGATGACAATTTATCTTTGATACTCTCACCTAACTTTCCATTCCCATTAAATAATTCCTGACTTTTAAGATCCTGGGAAGGAATCAAACTCCAGCTGATCTTAAAAAAGCAGATTGGAAAATATAGCAATTATTGCCCAGATGAGATAAGAAAAGTTTTTGACAATCCTTTAAGTCAAATTATTTACTTGCAAGAGACTCACCTGTATGGCAAGCACAGCTTGATGCTTTTGTAAAGTCCTCTAACTCTCTTCTAAAAGAAGCCGTATTTAAGTAATCATCCATTTATACCATTTATACTGGCAGATAACTGCACACCAAACAACACTTTGTACTTCTCTGAGAAAATTTGAAAGAAACAGATTTTCCTAAAATGGGATTTCAGTGATATTTTGGGTTAAACACAGTGCTTCTATTGTTTCTGTAATTTAGAGTCTTTACTAACAGTGAGCGAAGAGAAGCAATGATTCCAGAGACTTTTTGTAAGGCAGATAATATAGATGGTATTTCACTCTCTTGCATTGTTACTAGTGAATAACTTCCATTGGGCTAATTAGTCTTGGAAAGAATTGAACTCTGTATACTACATGTTGAAAACTGGGCATAAGAACAAGTAGGCTATGCCCTGAATAAATAATACTTGATGGATTAAAGATGCATCAAGGAAGCATAACCCCAGACTGAAAGACTGAGTTGCTCTGGATAGAAAATTGATATAAAATACAGGATTTTGAAACCAAAAACCTGTCTAACTTTTACTTAACAATTGCTTACTGTGGTTTCTCAATGTGAGCTTTGTATAAACAGATTAACTTTGTTTTCTAAGTGTTTCCAAAGAGCTTGGAAACTAAGAATTAAGGGCTGCTTCTGCCCATCCCTCAAAAACCAACAAATTCTTCCCCAAGCTTAGCACCTGTTGGTGAAATCTACCCGCGAGTGGCCTTCACCTTCTATGCCAACAGATGTGAAGATGCCCAAAGGTCCCTCAGATGTTTGTGCTTCTGAGTCTCATGGGGGAAACCAGGAAGGGAGGGAAAATAATTCTGGCATTCCAAAGGTCACTACTGGATTGAAATCCTGAAAATTGCCCACATGTTGAAAAAAACTCAGATGTGATTACAAGAAAGTCTGGCAATCAGATCAAAAAGCACTAACTAGGCTAGAATTTCATTTATACTTAAAATAAGGAGAGAAAGAGAGAAAAGGATGTTGTACCAGGATAAGAGAGAAATAATTATTATGTTCTTCAGCCTTTGGAATACCCCAATTAACAAGTTCAAACATAAAATGGAAGAAATATTTACATGTACCAAAAGGGATCAACTCTTCTTGAAAATAAGCCTAAGAATTTAAGTAAAGAAAGTCCAAATCAGAGAAGTTTTTTTTGTTTTTACAATAAAGGAAGACCAGGATACATATTTGAATTTTCTTTCAAGGCACCTATTGTGTCTGACTATTTCCTTAAAACTCTTTTATTCTAAGGACAGCTTTTCTTTCTAATGTTTCTGTACTCTTCCTCGAAAGTACTAAAAATCTGTGTGGTGATACTAACATGATTATAGATGTAAAAAGATACACTTTGGGCATGAAATAAACTTGACAATGATAGTCTTCGTAGTCTTTTTATTCTGGGTTATTTAGTGGGTGACCTAGAGGAATAATGGGGTAGTACCCACGGGGTAGAGCCCAGGGGGTTTGGAGCCTCAGTCAGAGCTGGGCTCCCATCCCAGGATGCATGGTCCTGGGTAAGTTTTCCTATATTGATTTATTCCTTCACCTAGCAAGTAAACAGAGGCACTGAGAAGTGACAGGCTCTGCATATGTGCTGTAGTTACATAGAGGTCGATATCCTCCTCTCACAAAGTTTCTTTTTTGGAATTTCACCTCATTCTAGAAAAGAAGCATGACTTGGGGGCTCCCATGAGGGTATACTCCCTGAGTGCTGAGGGTGGGTGGGCTGAGGAGAAGTCAGGGAATACTCCTAAGGAGAGGTTAAGAGGGAACGAGAGGCTCACATAGGAGTTAGCCCATGGAAGAGCATGGAGGGGTTGTGGAGAAAGAGCTTAAGACAAAGACAGCATATATATAGACCCCAAAGTGCTTGATTTGCAAATATTTTCTGGGTGGCCTTTCAGTCCACTTTCAGCAAAGGTGTAAGCCTTTGCTTAGAGTGACAAGTGGGAACTTCTTAGATTATATCAGCATTCCTGAAGCCAGTGAGGATGCACACCCAGGCTTCCCTAATGTCTGATGCATCTTCTAAAATAAATATATATTTTAGAGTGCAGCTTCTAAAATTTTAATTTTCATAAAAATCACCTGGAGGTTTTGTTAGAATATAGATTCTATTTCAGTAGGTCTAGGTGGGCCTGAAATTCTCCATTTAAAGCTCTTAGGTTTTGCTGATCCCTGTGGTTCAAGGATGTCACTTTAAATAGTAAGATTTTCAAGCACTTAAGGAATGCCCAATTCAGGTCCAAAAAGTTTCTATTTACTTAAAATAGACTCTCTCATTCTCCACCCCCCCATACATAGGTGTACACACTCTAAGTTTACTCTGCTGACTACACACAAAATCGTAACAACTGGCCAACCAGTAGTGTACGTAGAACTATTCTGGTTATTATTATCAGTCTACAGATGGGTTAAATAGATATCCTGTTCACCATTACCTCTTTTAATGATTATGCACTTTTATTTTTCTTTCTCTTTTGCTCTAGGGTATTAGTGAAATGTCAGAGCAGCACATTTAAATGTATATTGCCTCCAAAATCCAAGAAGGTTCACCCAGTGTTGTACTTTTGTCTTCATGGGGGGAGGCTCGAGGTGCATCAATATGTCTCTTTTTAAGAGAAGCATCTCCATATGCTCCAGAACACTGCACTCACAGAAACCTCCCCAGGGGGAAGACCTCTCAACTTCCGTAGGTTTATTTCCCCCTCTCTGGCACACATGTAATTCTTGCTTTATCTGACTTATCAGATCCAATTAGTATAATGTCACCAGTAACTAGACCAGGCTGATGTTCTGGGGGATACCAAGTCAATCAAAGTCCCTAAGAGAATGATTCAGAGAAATCTGGGGATTAAAAGTCATCAGTCTTGCCTGTGTTTGGCCAAATATCCCACCCCAATCACCAGAACCCTACTCCTCTCCACTAGTCTCTCATCTTAGCAAAAGAGACCTGGCAGCCTAGTTTATTTAAATGAAACAGCGATTTTAACTCTTAACAATCAAGCCCTGGCCTTTTTTCTCAGCTATGTGTGCCCTGCAGCCACATGAGTTAAGGAAATAATAAGGTATCATAGAGGATTTCTGGTTTTCTATCAGTGTCTTGGGTTAGAAATTCAAGACTTCATACTTAACTTTTTCTTTACACATACTTTCTAGAGAAGTCATAAGTAGTCATTCCACCCATCATCTTAGTAATCACAACTGTCACCATAGCAAGTCAGTGCTACAAGCCACTTCATCCGCCAGTGCCGTGATCTCTACTTTCACATACTGCCGCCACTGGTGATAATCTGAAAGACCGTGATGCTACTGTATGCCCTGGATTGCCAGTGTTCTCTATCCCTCTGACATTCTGAACACCATTCAAATACGGGTAAACCAATCACAGAATGCTGTTTTGAGGTTCTATTTGTCATGCCCGTACTTGGCAGCAATTACTTCCTCAGTCAGAGTCCAAGCAGCAAGCACAGCACACTCACAAGGTTTAATGATAGTTTACAACAGTACTAATGCAGTTGTCTCTGGAGATGCCCATCAGTGTGTGCTGGCTGGAAATAGATGATTATTTTCTTCTATAAACTATATAGTATTACCTTTCACAGCTAAGTTTTATAACCTATCTAGAATTCACCTCTGTATATCACACAAGTTAATTTTTCTCCATAGAATAAGCAAGTTTGCCATCAACGTTCCTAAAAATCCATTACTTCTTCACTAATATGTGATGCCACCTTTATCATATATCAAATTTGCATATATGCAAAAGTCCCTTTCTAAGCTATGTATTTTATTGCATTGGTCTATTTGTCTATTGCTTTTGTTATTGTGACTGTGTGGGGTGCCTGAATATCTAGTAGGAGATTCAAGCACCTTATGTTCATGCACATACATATCAGATTCAGCCTACTAAGTCCTTCAAACAACTCAGCATGCTCAGTGACCAAGAGAGGATTCTGAACTGCCAGCTAGGGAGGCTGGATCTGGTTATCTTCAGGACTTCTGTTTGGCTGAGCCAGATGTGTAAGTAAAAGATAAGCTGAATTACTCATTTGTCACCTGTGATTTTCCTTCTCCACCTTTTCCCACCCAGTGATCCATCTTTTCCTGCAATAAATATTGATAACAGGCTGAACTGTGTCCCCACCCCCAATTCATGCGTTGAAGTCCTACATAAAATACCTCAGAATGTGGTGTATTTGGAGATAGGCAAGGCAATAAAGTTAAAATGATGTCATCAAGGTGATCCATAGTCCAATATTACTAGTTTCCTTCTAAGAAGAGTAAATTTGGACACAGATACATACAGAGGAAGACCTCGTAAAGACACAAGGAGAGTTGGCCACCTGTAAGTCAAAGAAAGAGGCCTCAGGAGAAACCAACCCTGCTAATACCCTGATCTTAGACCTCTAGTCTCCAGAACTGTGAGAAACTAAATTTCTGTTTTTTAAGCCACCCAGTCTAAGGTACTTCATTATGTCAGCCTTAGCCAACTAATACACATAGGTATTGAAAGAATATTTATTTAAAAGGACTTTTTCTCATGTCCATGTCCCTTAATCTTGCTCTGTCCAAATCTATGGCTTTAATTTTGGTCTTTTTTTCTGAGGAACAGACCTGCTAGTCAAATGTACTTTTGCCATTCCTCCATGGATTTTCTGTGTGGTACCTGGAGCTTAATGCTCCAAATCCAAGTTGTGATATTTTCCTTCAATTCTGCTAATTTCTGGTGGTCTCTGTCCTATATAATGGCCACTGAGTGGCCTAGGATTCACCCCAGACTTCTGTCCCCACCCTTCTATACATCCCTTTGTTAAATTGACTCAAAGAGTTAGTCTATTCTGATTATTTCAACCTTGGAGATGTCTCCTGCCCCTGACCTCTCGCCATACCAATTACCACTGTGCTGGGTCAGGTGATCAGGTTTTCTTGCCTGACTTTAAGATGTATAATTGGTTTCCCCAGCTCCATTCTTTCAATTTTTCAATCTATTCTTCATCTGTCCTAATATTTTCTAAAACATGTTTCATCATGTGACTCAGTCCTTTCATGATTCCATTATTTATATTACAAAGTTCTAACTCCTTAGCAAGGCATTCAAGGCCTTTTATAATCTGGACGAACCTACCAATTCAATTTTTTTTTTTTACCACATCTCCCTCTTCCAAGTACCTTTTACTCCTGCCACACCAATCTACTTATACTTCCTCCAGCATAAAACATGTTCTCAACACCTTTATATGTTTGGTCATGTTAGTGTCTCTGCAATGCCTTGTTTCATCCCCTATTTTACTGTTAAAATGCCACACATATTTTGAGGTCCAAATAAATTGGTATTTTCTTCAGGAAACTGTCCTTGGTACTCTTAATTGTGATTGACAGTTTCATACTTCACACCAACTACTGCACTTTTTGAATCCCATTTCCTTCATGTTTACCACATCTTGTTTTAGTTTGTTATCACTGGCCTTTCCCGGGAGGCAGTAAGCTCTCTGAGGGCAGGGCAATATTTTTCTCTATCCACCCAATATATAGCATAGGGCTCTGTATATTTGATCTATAAACAATTGAATGAATGAAGAGTTTTGAAGTCCTACATAATATAATTCTATTAGAGTTTTGAGTTTGGGAGCATGTCACCATTTAATTAGTTTATGCCTTACTCATTCACAGACCTAAAGTACTAAAAGATCCATTTCTTTTTTGGCTAAAAGTAGTTCTTAGAAAATATTAAGAAAAATGAAGTGCAAGTTATCAGGGAAGTGAAAATTAAGTTTTCCTTGAGATGTCCTCAGAATTAAAATTCAGAGAAACCATTCAGAAGGCAATAATGTGATTACATTTGCCAAATCCAAAATATTTTTAGTAATATTGTATGGTGATTGTCAATCTTCTCAAGGTTCAGAGACAGACTACGGAAGTAGCAGGGTCACTGCTCTGACTCCAAGAGGAAGAGCTATTTGGAAGTGAAAATGGCAACACAATTAAGAGACAATACAGCAAAACATACAGCATTTGAGAAGTGGTCAGAACTAAATAGACTAAGACCTTTCATTACTTTAACTTGTTCCTCAATTATTTCTGAAAGCAAGTCTGGTGTAAGTACCATTTACTGCCCAGAGAGGATCTGTGGAGTCACGGCATAACCCATTAAATACTCCCAAGTCGTGAGAGCCTTCTGCCTTGATTTTGTTGTGTTTTTGTTTCTTGTTTTCTTTGTGTGTGTTTCTGATCCCATTTTTTATTGTAGAGTCCAATTAGGGTTGGGGAAAACAGAGGTTGTTCTAATTTAAGTGTCTTATATGACTACAGTGTTTGTTTTTTAAGGACTTCCCAGTGATGTCTTATAGATGCCTGGGTCTTTAGATCCATGATTTGAGGATTGCTGATTTAGTAAGTTAATTCAGATTTATGGAGGAAACATAGTATTTATTTTGTCCTGACAGCCCGAGCTCTGTGTGCCTCCACTCCTTAATGGTTGATAAGGCAACTCTTCAACTAGATTTCTTGAATCTCAAAAAGAAGAATCTCTCAGCAGTAGTTAAATGAAATCCAACCACAAAATTTGACAGGACAAAGTAAAATATTTGTTATCTTTTATTTACTCATATAAAATGCTCTCCACAGATGAGGATTCCATTTCTCCAAGTTCATATTAATGGTAGAATGAATATGGAAAATCTTGATCAAAGAAAATTCAAATAATGCTATAATCTTACACAATATTCACAATAGCCCTAATAGGTAGATATCACTAGGTAAAACAGTGTGAAACTGCCATGTGTATGTCAAAAATGGTTGAATCAGCAATTTCATACAGTTTAAACTTTGTTATTAATATCTCTATTATACAGATGAGAAGCCTGAAGTTTAGAGGTCAAGTTAACATACTGAAGGTTACAAAGCTGTTAAGTTTCAGAGCCAGACCTGGAAGCTAGGAACCTAGGTATGTTTGCATCCAAAGCTTTGTTGTTCTCCACCAGGCTGTACTGTCAGGTGAGGAATTAAGCTAAGAGAAAAAGATGCATGCATTTTCTTCCCTGTTCACTGACACAGCAGAAAGATGGGTAGCATTTCTTTGTTGTAGTTACATTTATGACTCATAAAGACAGATCCAGACTTATGCAAGTATTACATTCTAGTTTCCTCCCCTATGAGCTTTAACTGTGTTAAATAAACAATGGCTTTACAGACCTTGATCCATGGGGATGAAATTGCTTAAGATATGATGGCAATGGTTTTCAAATAAGCAATGTTTTAAGTCCCAAGGCTTGTGACTGGCTGGAAGGCTCTCACACTGCCTTTGGGTTGTCTCATATGCTTTCCCTCTTAGATTGTAAGCTGCTTAAGCATAGCTACCCTTTTCCTTTTGAGACACCTCAGTCAGCATAAATAAATAAATAACTGACTTTTAGGACAATGGTTCAGCCTGGAAATGGTGGTGGCCCAATTACAGACAAAAATATCACTGCCTAGATAAAGAAACTCAATCAAAGTTATATGGACATACTCCTATTTTGAGTAGGGCCAACTGTACACATACTTCATTTCACTAGTTTTGCTTTTCTTTTTGGAAGGTTGCTTTTAATTCCCTTTTCTTTTTGGCAGCTTCGTAGCTACAGTCAGTTCTCCCTCTACTATGCCTACCAGAATAAGGGCAATTGATTTGTGCCTCAAAAGTCTGATAGTATACAGAAGGTCATTCATCGAGAACTAAAGGGCCTGTATGAACAGTGGTGGTCATGCAAATTAGTGTGATTGCTGGCCCAGGTCCTGAAAGAAATTAAGTTGAACTGAATAAAAACCAAGCTATGAGAAAGTTTGATTTTTAAATAAGGTTTGAAAGCATATGTTTCCATCTTGGTACTAGATTTTTTTCATGTCACTATCATGAATTGCTACCAGTTGCATGAAATTAATAAGCAGGTATAATAGGGCTATAGAGATTGGTTGGGGTGAGTTTGAGGTATATAACATTGTTGGCAGGAAATTGATGTTTTTTAATTTGTCTTCACTGTTTTGTTAAGACAACATGAAATGACTTTGAAATACACCTTTATTTTATTTTTTAAATTCTCCCACACCTGCCTCCCCACCAAAGAATCCTGCGACCAAGAGAAGGAGCAATTGATGGAAACTTTCCTTTGACTTTTTATAATAGTTTGACTAAAATGTTGTTTGTTTTTAATTGAAATATATTTGACATATAACATTGTATAATTTTAAGGAATACAACATGTTGATTTGATACATTTATGTATTATAATATGATTAACATTGTCACCTCTATCCGGTCACATAATTATTCCTTTTTTGTGGCGGGAGTAATTAAGATCTAGCCCTTTGGTCTCCAGAACTTAGTTTTCTACAAGTTGCAAGTTTTGGTCAGAGTTATTTTTAAAGGTGCTGTTTTCCTTCAAGCTGGTCTTTCTCTGTCTTTGACTGTTCTGCCCCACCTCTTCCAACAATGGGCAGCTTGGGTAATTGATAGGGCGAGAAGTTCTGGACTAGTGCATGAATAACAGGAAGTGGTGCAAGATACCTTTGGCTAATCCTTCTGAAGCCCCACCCACCCTCCATTAATTTCTTTGTCCTATTTCTACTTGGCAGCTGCTGCTCAGCATCTCAATGAGATGGTAACTGGATTTAGAGGGATTTCCCTAAATCCCAGAGTCATAGTATCATTAAACTCCCATGATTCTATTTCTACTTACATATACCCTTTCTTCTCATGCCTGGGATGAAATCCATAGACAGTATTAAGACAATCTTTGGTGAATCAGCTGTGGAGGATACAAAAAAGACACAAAGCTTTCACTGAATGCATGATGCCCTTCCTTAGTTTGACTTCTAAATTCTGAAATATACATACATAGAAGAGTGTACATAATATACATATACAGTAAAAATAATAAAATGAGTAGCAATGTATCATCTACCCTGTTTGGGAAACAGAACATTACAATCCCTTTGAGTTTCCCTATGTTATGGATCCCTTCCCAATCCCACCACCTCTCACTTTTCAGAGATAATTAGTATCGTGAATTTCGTGTTAACTTCCTTGTTTTTCTTTATGGCTATATGACATATATATGTATCCTTCAATAATAAATGACTTAATATTGTGAATTTCTGGACTCTATATAAACTGAACCATATCTACTTGTGTGCTTATATGATATCTTTTTTTACTCAATGTTATAGTTTTGAGATTAATCTGTGTTGTGTATAGCCATCTGTTGTTTTTATTGTTGTATAGTCATCTTCTGTGTGACCTTTTTATATGTAATTTTTCCATCCATTCTCCTGTTGATGGATATCTGGATTGTTAAAATGCATATTAATATTACACTAAAATATTAAATAGAAAATTTCTAAACAAAATATTTTCAAACTGTTTAATCAGATTTCCTTTTTGTCTGAAATGACTATATGCAATTCCTAAACCAGACTTTAAATTATAACCTCTTAAAATTCTTGACAATCATCAACAAGAAATTTTGTCAGAAATTGGATGATAAAAACTTTTCAACCATTTTTTATGATATTATTTTAAGAATCTAAGAGCTATCATTTTCTTTCACTGACAAATGTAATACTGAAGTTCTTGTTGTTTTGTGGCAGTGAAAAGGGATTTCTAATTCAACTGATCTTTTCTCTAATTTGTAGACTGTTCAGGCATCATCAGAGGAGTCACTTTGAAATGATACCAGTGATGTGATGCTATAAGGACACATCAGTCACAGACATACAGAAATATCCTCTTTACGGGGTTGAATAAATGTTCCCCCAAAATCCATGCCCACAAGGAATTTCTCATTATGTGAACTTGTTTGGAAATAGGGTCTTTGCAGATATAATTCAGATGAGGTCGCACTGGCTTATGGTGGGCAACAAATCCAATGACTGGTGTCCTGATAGGAAGAGAGAACCCAGAGACACATAGATGCACAGAGAATGTCATATGATCATAAAAGCAGAGATTAGAGAGATGCAGCTACAAGTCAAAACATGCTATGGATTGCCAGGAGCCACCAGAACCTAGGAAGAGGCAAGAAAGGATTCTTCCCTGGAGGTTTCAGAGGGAGTATGGCCCTGCCAACTTTGATTTCAGACTTCTAGGCTCCAGAACTGTGAGAGAATAGATTTCTATTGTTTTAATCTCCTAGTGTTATGGCAGCTCTGGGAAACTAAAACACCATCTATTAATGAAGGTCGGTGAGATGCAGCTCATGGAGTTTTGTCTTCCAGGAGACTTTGCTGATGTCCTGGCTCTACACCTTCAAGATGCTGCATCTTGGTCTGTATGCCATGCTCCTTGGGACCAGATTCATGACCTTTTCCAACAGCTCCACAGGCTGAATTGCTGTCCACAATGGTCCACCTGAAGTTGTCTGATGGAGTGGATGTCAGACTGTAGAGCAGCTTTGGGCTTACCCACTGTCCAGACAGTGGTGAGGGCAGGATGGCATTTGCAAGGCTCACCCTCTGCAAGGACTGTGGAGCCATCACTCACTGTGCCTGACCAGTTTTCCCCAGTCCTGGGAGAGGCTGTACACGGATGGAGGCGATCAGCCTGGTGGAAGCTCTGTGGCCCCAGGTCCAGCAGATCACCCAGGGGTGATGGGATCCTCACACTGACTGGGAAGCTCAGCTCTCAGCCCGCAAACCTCAGCATGTAACTGCAGAGCAAGAGTTGCCTCCAGTGTTTGCCTCTGTGGGCCCCTGTTTTCTTGTTTGTTGCCTTAGAAGGAACCCTTTATTTCTTAACAGCTTTGCTATAGGTTTTAAAACATTTTATTCAGCATATTAACTTGTGCTGTACTGGAAGGTTTTCTATGAGCATTTAGTCTATCATCTGGGGGGAAGGAAATGACACGGAGTTGACTTTTCTTTTATGATATCTAGTTCTTCGTGTGTTGCTGTTCCTAGGTGTGATATGTTGGTATATTCTGCTTGTAAAAGCATAGGAAACTTATCCTCTTGAATTCCCTTTTTCTTATAATGACCACATTTTCAGAGTCTTAAACCAGGATATATGATCCACAAAAATATGACTATGTATTTATGTAGAAAAGAATAGAATCTTTGAAATTTAAACTCTTATGGAAAAAGTGATTAATTGTCCAGTTTCTGGCATCAGATTTACACCCCCAGGCCACCATTATTTATTAGTGCAATATGGACAAGTTGCTTGTATATCCCTTACCTTTAACACCATCTGTAAAATAATATTACTTAGATCACAGGATTGTCGTGATAACTAAATGAAATAGCCCACATGAAGCACCAGATCCCTCTTATATGCACTTGTCAGGCATACGACAATTGTTCAATAAATCTTAGCTAGTGCTGTTGTTATACTGCTGCTGTTACCATGCCAGGACTAGCTTTTGGTGAAACCAGTAGGAAAAGAAGAGTTGGCTGGGCATCTTCTCCTTCTCTTGTTATCTGGTGTCTCCTCTCTCCTTAGGCTCACTGGAGCATCCCAGTGAGATCGAATTCCTTGTACTGCCCTTCTCGCAACAACTAGGGTCTGTACCTTTATCTTTCTTCTCACACTTCATCCTATTCTGATTAAAATGCACCTGGAATTGCCTTATACCCACCAGGTCTTCGTTCTCTTGAACCAATCCAAAATCAGTGAAGACCAGTGTGAAAATAGAGGAAAGCCTACTTAATGCTAATTAACCATGCAGTATTTAAATTTAACAGTGGTCTTGAGTGTTCCAACTAAGGAACTGTCCAGTATGACAGTTATAAGGATAAAACAAGGCCCCTGCTCTGTGAATTTTTAGGCACAGAAACTTTTAGTATCATGGAAGCATAATCCACAGAAGATGATTTAGGGTATGAAAAGGTCAACTTATACTTTTCTTATTCCCATTTCATAGGAGAGAAAACTGTTGCTTAAAGGTGTACATATAATTTGCCTGAAGTCACACAGATAGTCAGTGTGGAGGGTTTGCATCACCTATGTCTAAATACAGAGCCTTAGCTCTTCCTTATAAAGCTGGTGAGCATAAATTAGTAAGGTCTGCATGGGAGTCAAACTCAGCACAAAGCACAATAGAAAAAAAAAAGAGTAATAGCAGCCGTTAAGGTAGAGAACCTTGAACAATAGAAAATGGGCTTCCAGAAAGTCAGAGGGCATTTAAGAAGCTGTTTATTAATATGCTGTTAGAAAATAATGTCTTACTATGTATGGACAATTGTGAAACCCAAGAATGATACAAAAGAGGCCCAGTGTCACCACTGGGACGCTGTGTGCAGCCGCAGGGTGCTAGGAGAGTTCAGCGGTCCCTTACAAGGAAGTATTAGTGGTCAACTAAGAATCACATTCCCCTGAGGAAATATGTGTATTGTAATCCATTGGCTGTTCACGTTCATTCTTTAATTCAATAGTCAGCTATGTAGGTAAGCCAGTGTACTAGATACTGTTAGGAATCCAAAGACAATGGAAGTGACTTAAGCCTATTAGACTATATATAAAACAGATAACTATCTGGTAATTTTGTTTGTAGTTTACCCATGACAGCATTCTGTGAATTCATTTCTTTGGTTACAAATTTCAAAAAAAAAAAAAAAAAGAAGAAGAATTCCTTTCCATTGTTGTTAAAGGAGAAACATCTAGATCTGGCTGTAGATTCAACTGATTTTAACATTTAAGTTTAGACATGAATTAATTTGTCTGTTACAAAGATATCTATAACAGGGAATGTCCTTGATTTAAGTATAGTTAGGAAACCTAATTTTAGGTAGGCAGCTTCCTATTTTGCTTGTAGGGAATGTAGGTGTTGGCTCTGTACTCCTTTTGGATATTATTTCAAAAGCTATTTGTGTGCACCACTGGGGGCACCATTATTCAGCTGCTTCAACAAGAAAAAGCAAAGTTGTCACTAACCTTACAGAAAGGAGGGCTGTTGCCACTCTGCCTCTCTGGCCTTGAGGAGCCAAGTTGCTTAGAGAAGGAAACTAAAGGCCCACGCCTCCTCCCATCTTGTATCACAGCTCATCAAAGTCCTTTCTTCTATACAGTCCACCAACAGGGGAACTGGTTTGTATGAAATTGTTCAGTGGGGGATTGAGACGCCAGTCTCTGAAATTCAAGTCCTGGCTTTGAAACTTAGTAGCTGTGTTGCCATGACAGGTTATTTCACCTCCTTAAGCCTGGTTTTCCACAGGTATAAAAGTGGGTGTAATAGTATATTTTATGGGATTAAATATTAAATAGGATAATGCATGAAAAGTGATTAAATATATTATCTGGCATTAGTTTATTGTTAAATAAACATTGGTATGAAGCTGTGACTCATGTGGTCCTGTCTTACAGCAGTCAAAGCCTGGAAATATGAAAAAAATCTAATATGCTCAGTTTCTTTACTTATGTTTATTTAATAAGTCCCTTGAAGAGAACACATAGCCTTTAGAAATAATTCTTAAACCTCTTTTTCTTTTACACCCACTCAGTGAGTTGTTTGACTCTCCTTCAATTCCTTCTGCAGCCACAGACAATGAACCTCTCCTCCCTTCAGCCTTCCCTCTTCTTCCAGTTCTGAATCACAAAATCCCAAAGGAAGATGCTTCTCTGGGGAGATGTGGTGAAGAAACTGAGTGAGTAAAATAAAAATTATCTTAGTGGTTGTGAACCACTGTTTTGATGGTGTTAAAACAGACAGCACACATTAATATACAAAAATCCGTTGTCCCTTCACATTTTATCAATTCTGATGCCCTTTAAAAATTAGCATTCATTCACACCTTATCATAAGGTTCTTCCGCCAGATAATTGAATTACTGACCAATCAAATTAAAAGAAGGAGGGCAGGTAATTTTGGAGCAGGATACTCTAAATGCTGAGTAATAATGACAAAAACAGTAATACCATTACACCATGTACATTTGTACCATACTTTACAATTTTATTAGTATTTCACATAAGTTATCTAATCTGATTCCCTACAAAAACCTTGTGAGGTTGGTGGCATGAGGGTAATTGTATCCCTTTTAATAAATGAGGAGATTGAACCAAAGGAGACTGGTGTCATGAAGGTCTTCATACTTGCCTTTCTTCTATTATGATATAAAAACACAAATGAGTTAATTTAAAAAATATATGCTTTTTTTTGTTAAAACACAGGAAAGATTTTTTTAGGCAGACTCTTAATAACTAAGAAATATATCTGTTGTTGTTTTAGAGCACAAGGACACCACAGTCAAGACCTTTTACCCCTAGTAGAGAGCAACGGTACATTTTATTCAATACATTAAATTACATAGACATTAGCCACACATGTTGATTCAGTTTCACAGGAAATGAAAATCAATACCATCTGTATGAATAGCTACTCCACATCACTATAGCACACACCAGCGTGTTCACTGCATCTCAGTTCCAAAACCTCACTTCACTACAATGACATTATTGTCAGTTTTTTAAAAAGTCACTTTAATGTGCATATAAAAAATCCAAATCAAGAAGTCAAGAGATTTTGAATCAAGTTTTCAACAGCAATGTTCTTTAGCTGCTTTGAATTTGCCTGAGATTCCATAAATTTTGAAACTGTCACGATATACATTAGTTTAAAAAACTATGATATGTGGCCCAAGCACCTAGCATAGAACCTGGCATATATATAGCAGGTGCTCAAAAAATATCTATTTATTTATCAGCACAGATCCACTCTCAACTAAATAACTTATCCTTGGACAGAAAGAAACTTAAAAGTAAGTGTCCTCATTGAATACAGGATGTGACATGGAAATGATTTACAAAATTTGAAAGAGATTGTAATTTAGAACTTAGGGAAAGCAGTGGTTGTTCTAGAAGAGGCAAGGGTGCTGGAAGTTTGGAGGACTAAGAGTTTATTTGCACGTAGAGGAACCAGTTAATTTTTTACTATAATTATCTGGAGAAACTGTTAGGATGGGCCCTTTTTTGAGAGCTTCAGAATTTCTGAGTAGGAGTGGCTTGGAGATGACTGACTGGAAAGAGGATGAGTGAGCAACTAAGGGATGTGCTAGAAAACACACTTGTTTAGGCAACATACTGATTTTCTTAAGTTTGCATGGTTATTTGGGAAGTCTTGGATTGGCCTGGCAGTAAGGAGGGGATGATGGTGAGTATGGAGAATTCAAAATTTTCCATTTGGAAAATTTATGAATTTATGAATTTAAGTCTAGGTTCTATATCATTGTCTACTCTCCATTTTTCTGCTTGTCTACTTTTCTTTTCTTGAAGGCAATACAGCCAAATTGTGTGCCTTAATTGAAAATAACCTCTGTTTATATTTATCATATACTGCCATACTCATCAGTCTCTTCCATATTTAGAGAATTTCCTGAGAGAGCATCTTCATCTTATTCATCTCCATCTCCACAGCATTAATGTAGAGCCTGGCTCTTAATAGGTGTGAAATAGTTATTTATTGAAATGAATGCCCTTGAAAAGCATAGATGGGAGAATTCTTTCTTTTCAGCACTCAACGTATCGGGTCATTTTTCATTTTGTAGAGAGAATGATGAAGGGAGATTACAGGCCCAACCTGTAGTCATAAATAAAAGTCAGAAGAAAACCTGAGCTAGAATCCAGAGGGTTCAAGTTCCAGTAGTGTACTTTGCAATATATTCTCTAAGTTCTAGAAAAAGTCAGATGCATGTTCCTTGCATATGAATATGTCCTTTGTCTGCTTAGGCATTGGGACAGTTTTATTACTATTTCAAACGTAGTTAGACATGCACTTTAAACTGATTTTCGGGGAGAGGGGTGGGTTTTGACCTTTCTTTGAGTTACTGACATGCACCTTGTGACTCTTGTCACATGGTGGGGGAGGGTATATACTTGTCTCCATGTAATAACATACTATGGAGTCTCATAATTTCTGGTTCTTTAATTCAAATTTCTTAACCAATTCCTTCAAGTTGGATCTTCAGTACAGCTGTGCTAATCCTACAGCTTCAAAACAAAGTCATTTTTAAGCTATTTGAACATGGAAAAAAATCTGAACAATTTCTGAAAGCACAAAACAGGTATTTTCTTCAAACTCAAGTAACTGAAATAACTGAAGAGATTTAGTTCAAATTGCAAATAAATTCGCCTTTGGATTGAGACAAGTCAAGAAAAATATCAGACCCAAAGGTCAAAAGGAACATTTTGGAGTAAGTTATAAACAGAAAATAAGGATTAAGAATGGGAAAGCTGAACTCAACAATAAGATGGGGTCATGACAACTTGGTAAGTATTTTTTATTATTACTTTAAACTCACTGTGTTAACCCTGGACTTTATTTTCACTGACTCTAATTGAGAGTATTTTAGTGGTTTTGTTTCTCTCTCTCTCTCTTTCTGTGTGTGTGTGTGTGTGTGTGTGTGTGTGTGTGTGTGTGTGTGTTTAAAGGACCAGGGAATGATACTTTGTGCTTTGTTTTGTCTTGGTTTAGAGAAATTTAAAGCCTATAGAAATCTTGGGCCAGATATCATCTCTATTCCTGCCTCTCCCCTAGAACACTTAACCCCAAATTACCATTTCATGAGGTTAGATTTCTCATGTCTATCCCTTTCAGGTATAATTTTATTTATGTAAGTGACATATGCCTAAAAACACGTTTTAAACTTTGTTAATCTAATAAAATTCCAGATCCATGCCACATTGTCCAATATCGTAGCTGCTAGCCGCACGTGGCTATTTAAATTTAAACCAATTAAAATAGAATAAAATAAAATTGAGTTCTTTAATAGCACCAGCCATCTTTTAAGTGCTCAATGGCCATAGATGGCTGGTGGCCACTCTATTGGACAGCACAGCACAGAGAACAATTCTATCACTGCAAAAAAATCTGGATAATGCTACCTTAGAGAAACTGGCTAGTTTTGGTCATGTTTCACATTCTTCTGTAAAGTAAATAATGATAGTCTAATTACCTTTGAAAATCTGGATGCTAATATTGCCAAATTATTTAAATAGTCTTAAGAATGTCATCATCTCTGGTGCAGCCAGACATTTTACAAATATTTTAAGTAGTTTCTATTTAAATCTAAAAACTGCTTAGCAAAATAAAATCTTGAGATTAATATGAATCAACATGATGACCTAGGTACACCATTTTATTATCTTGCCCTCCTGAGACATCAATAAAATTATAGCAAAAAGAATGTTTTATGTGCTATATATATTTCCACAACATGAAGAGAATGGGACAAGATCATCAGTGGACAAGGGAATTCAACAAATTTATTGAATATAGAAAACTGATGAAGCAAACTGGGAGAAAGCGGCAGCCTATATTGTATTATACCTGGAGGGGTGTTAAGTCCCCAGTCTCCATACTTAGAAACATTAGATAAAAAGGAGGTCAGGAATGAATTATTCAACAAACAGAACGATTTATTAAAATCTGTCAGCTGGGGAAGAACTACTTGCTTGGCACAATAAAGGGAAAATTACCTATATTTATCTCACCCGGGCATTTTAGAACATCAGGGATAAAGGGTATATGGGCAGAGACAGAAAGGGGCACCTGTGAAATGATGAGCAGCAGCCTGACAAGGAGCCTCTCACGGGCACCAGTAGTACTGGAAGATAATGGAGCAAGCTCTAGAGGTTCTTTAGCCACTAGTATGAGGGCAGAATAAAGATATTTTCAGACATGTCCCATTCACAAAGCTTACCTACTATACACACCTTCTTAGGAAGTTACTAGAGGATGTTCACCAAAACAAGGGAGTAATGAATAAGGCATAAGCTCTTATGGTGCATTGGGCTATTGTTTCCTGTTGTTCACATCTTCCCTCTCATCAACATGTATATTCATGCCTTTGCCAAATGCCTTTGCACTGCCTCCCACTAGAGTAGATGGAATACATTTTTGTACTCCATTGACATTGGTGATGGCCATGTGATTTGTTTTGGCTGATGGAAAATGAGTGGATGCAACATGAACAGAGACTTTAAATATGCTTGTTTGGCTTACCTTGGTCTCTCTGTCTCTCCTGCCATGTTCCATGAGAGGAGCATGCCACAGATAGCTTCTGGCACCACAAGAAACACACACTGAGCAGTCTTGAATTCAACCCATAGTCTGAAGCAGAACAGAGAACAGTAAATGTTTCTTGTTGCCGGTGAGATTTCAGCATTGCTTGTTATGTAGCATTATGGTTACACAGCATTTCTGTAACAGTAATTCATTAAGAAAGTGTCAGGAACAATTAATCCAGTCTATGAGAGCAGACCATTCTAGACTGATAGCTGGGGAGCACTCTTAAACTGGTCCAGTTTAGTATATGAGGACTAATGTCTCTGGGAGGGAGATCTCTAAGAAATAAGAAGAATCAGTAGAAGAGAAGGTATAATCGACTTTAGGAATATATAAAGGTAATTGGAAGTGCACAAAAACAGGAAATCCACCCAACTGAATTGTAGGACCACAGTGGTCATGGCATTGGACTTTGTAGAAAAGGTATCTTGATCCTATCACATTATTAGTTCTGCAGTGAACCAGACTTATGTAGATGTAAGTTAAGTTACACTTAGACATTTTTTCCCATGAGTAGGTACTTATACCTGAACTAATCAAATTATATACATTAAACACATGCAGCTTTTTGTATGTCAATCATACCTCAATAAAGTGGTTTAAATAAAAAAGAAAATAAAGAAAAATTAAAACTGAGAAGAAGAGCAGAGAAAAAAAATTAAAAATAAGGAAAAAATAGACAAAAGGCCACAGAGGAAAAGAGCTAACTGTGGTCAGAGTCCTTCAGGTCAACAGAAATCAGATTCCTGTGTTAGAAGGAACAAAAGCTTAGGCCCAGCCAGGGATTTGTATAGGTGCTTGGAATTCCATAAAAATGGTTCTTTATGAGGTCATAAGAAACTATAATGGTTATGGATAAAACACAGTGGTTTTCTCATTGATTTTATCATCTCATGTTTTGGTCTTAAAAATATTTTACTCTGAAAAAAAGGGGGGACCCCAAAGAGCTTTTAGTTTATGTGGGTTATAGTGATTGATATTTACCATATTAGAAATTAATGAATGGTTCAGCAGTCTTTTCATTTCTAGTTCAAAAAATGATAATTTTTGGATTTTAAAAAGCTCCTCAAATTTACACTTAAAATATTCATTTTTTTTCCTTTAAACTCTGAGTAATGGGTAAAAAAATGCCACAACTTGACTGGTATCATGAGACTATATGAAAATGTTCTACTGCATAAGACACAATTATAAGATACACTATTAACATCAAGAAAGTTGAGAGGAAGGCAGTTTTCATCATATGTACATTTCTTATTTACAGTTTAGCTCAGTTTCTTTGCAGCAGATTCCTCTCTTCCATGAGCCAGAGAGCTTGCTAAGTCCACTTCTGTGTCTTTTGATGCCAAGGTTGCAGCTGTGGATTGAAAAGCAAGTTGTGTCATCTTCCTTTTTAAGCCAACAATCCTTTTTACTTATGTGTGCATTATTCAGCATGGGTAAGGGGATCTTGGTGCTGGGCACAGCTCCAGTACCACAGAGGAGGAAACAAAGC
The DNA here is from genome assembly GCA_032199065.1 of Smutsia gigantea. Taxonomy (NCBI): domain Eukaryota; kingdom Metazoa; phylum Chordata; class Mammalia; order Pholidota; family Manidae; genus Smutsia; species Smutsia gigantea. Next base: position 57,576 of record JAVSCE010009950.1, read on the forward strand.
AGCCCCTTCATTTATTCCTTTTCTAGTATTATTTTCTTTCTGTAGATTTGAGTTTCTGACTTATATCATTTTCCTTCTCTCTGAGAAATATCTTTTAATATTACTTGCCAGGCAGATCTATTGATTACAAAATCCTTCATTTTTGTTTGTCTGTGAAAGTCTTTATTTCTCTTTGCTTTTGTAAGATAAGTTTGCTGGATATAGAATTCTACATTGGTGGTTTTGTTCTTTCTTGCTTGTGTGGTTTCTGAAGGAAACTCTGATGCAATTCTTATCCTTGTTCCTTTATAGGTAAGGTTTTTCCCTCCATCTGCTTCCTTCCAGATTTTCTCTTTGTCTTTGATTTCTTGCAGTTTAATATGGTATGCCTAAGTGTAGAGTTCTACATAGTGTTTTCTGAGCTTCTGGGATCTATGGTTTGGGTTCTGTCATAATATTGCTTTTTATTATGAAACTTTTATCAGATTTAAGTTTTAAAAATATAATATCAATTCATATATTTAAAAATTTAAAAATAATGATGGTACTTTCTAACCCAATAATACTCTATAACATCTTTTCATATTTAATATATTTTCAGTCTTTTTAATGATCCCCTTCATATAAACATCTACATAAACACCTAATTTGCTTTCTTATTTCTTAAAAGAAAAAAAGAGTCCAGAAGATGTGGTACATATACACAATGGAATATTATTCAGCCATAAAAAGGAAATCCTGCCATCTGCAACAACATGGATGGATTTAGAGCAACACCCTTTAAGTGAAATAAGCTAGGCAGAGAAATATAAATACTGTATGATTTCACTTATTTGTGAAATACAAAAACAAACCAAAACAAAATGAACAAAACAGCAGTAAACTCATAGACACTGAGAATGACTGGTGGTTACTAAGGGAGAGGGGTTGGGGTGGGTGGGTGGGGAGAGTGAGGGGGATAAAGAGGCACAAAAAAATCTCAATAATAATGTAAGTTTGTCATGAGGATGGTAGTACAGCATGGAGAACATAGCCAATGATTCTGTAAATCTTCCTATGTTGACAGATAGGAACTATACTAGTGGGGGTGAGTATTTATTAATATGAGTAACTGCTGAACCACTGTGTTGTATATTTGAAACCAATGTAAGATTGTATATGAACAATACTTCAATAAAAAAAGAAAAAGAGAGTCCCAACTCTCACAGTAGTTAAATTTGAGTAGGCATTTCTATGATGAAACAATTTTTAAATATTTGTAATGGCCAAAAAGGAAAAAAAATCCTTCAGACTGAAACTTGGCTTAAATTAATTTTAGTTGCAAAAGAGAAAAAAAGAAAAGTTGGCTGTTTTGTGTTGGCAAAATGTTTCAAATTCATTAAATCCAAGTTATCCTTACAGTTTTAAAAACATGATGTTTTTGATGTTGCAATAGTTGTATGATGGGCCATTCATGGAACAGGTATCAGGGTGGAGAGAGGTGGGCTCTTGTTCAGGTCAGCTCAGAGGGAAGTCTCCTCTCTGAGCCTTGGTTTTCCACCTGTAAAATATGCATAATGCCTACTCTGTTTCATGGAGAAAGAAAGCGAAAATCTCAAATTTTGGAGTACAATAGCCCTAAGAGATCATTTTGTCCTTTTCTGATAAGAAGACAGAGGCAAAAGTGGGTTGAAAATCTTGCTCAAGGTCAAATGTTAAGGGAACACATAGAATCACTGTATTTACATTTGGCAATGACACTGCAAAGCTAATATTTTTATTTTTATAACCCCAGTGAGTCCTGTGTAAACTCATTATAACAGTATGAGCCTTCTGGGCCACTTACATTACAGTAACATATTTCTAGGACAGAATCTCCTGCAGGTGAGGAAAATGTCTGCTTTTTAAGTGAGATCAATCCTCATTTTCAGACAGGTCCAATACTGCATTATCAGTTCCCACATCTTGCCTTTTCTGACAGTAACCAAGTTCGAGTGTATTTTTTGTAATATCTTTAAGCTGAGTCAGGGTCTCTATGTTGAAACATAAAGTTAAGTGGCTTAGCAAGAAGGATAAGAAGGGAATTATGGGAATAATAACCCTCATGGATGAAGACACTGAGATGAGAAAAAGTGGTGTGTTCATGACATTACAAGTAATTTGTTATTAGACACATCCTCTTCTGTTAAAACCATTCATCTGTGCTCTCCTTCCCAGACGCACAAGAGAGAATCTGGTGGGTAGGCAGGGGAGTGGGCATCCTTGATATCTCACCTTTCTCACATTTAATATAAGTCCTAATGATTCTGAAATGTGCCCCTTGGGTTGTTTATTTTGCCACAGAATTAGTTTAGGTTATCATCACTTCTGCTTAAATAACTAGTTAATAGATTACAATCAGCCTCCTAACTAGCTCACTGCTTTCACCCAATTCACTTTACTCATGGGGGTTGAGTGATCTTTATAAAACGCACTTAAATGCCTTTAACCTAGGGAGAAAGACCCATTGTTCAGTGCGGCACTGAGGCTGATCCCCAGTGCTCCCGTGCTGCCCGGTGCTCTGCCCTCTGAGCACCCACACTGCTCTGGTTCACTGTCCTTTGCGGAGTAACTGGCTCTGCCAGTGATGCCCTCCTTGTTCTCTCCGTCTCCTCACCTGGCTAAAGACAAATTAGCCTTTTCTCTCTTTCCATCGTTCTTTCCTTCCCTTCTTCACTTTATTCATTTCACAAATATTTATTGAGAATCTTCTATGTGCCAATCATTGAAGATACATTAGTGAGCAAAGCAAGCAAAATCTCTGTCCTCACAGGTCTTACATCCAAATGTGTGTGTTGGGAATGACAGGAAATAACTGTGTTACATAGTAAATAATACCGAACGTTAGAAGATAAGTGCTGTGGAGAAATATTAAGCTATAAGTGGAAGAGGGGAATGCAGGGACAGTTGTCATTTAAAATGGAGTGGTCAAGGAAGGTCCCACACAGAAGATATTTCAGCAAAGTTAGATGAGGTGAGGAAGACAGCCATCGGTTATTTGCAGAAAGGATGTGCAAAGTACTGGATGTTCAAGGATCAGCATGAAAGTACAGCTGGAGTCCAGGGAATGAGTAAGACTCAGAAGAAGAGGTCTGTGAGATTCCTGGGGGACCTGACAACCATCTAGGCCATGGTAAAGATTTCAGTTTTTATGCTGAGAGAAATGGGGAGCCAGTGAAGGCTTTTGAGTAGAAGAGTGACATTGTTTGACTTATATTTGAAAGAAAGGCAGTAGGGAGACCCGTTAGAAGGTTATTAAAACAATGCAGACTAGAGGGCAGTAGCCTGGATCAGGGTGGCAATAAGGGCTGATAAGGATTGGTCAGATTCTTGGAGTATATATATTTTTTTACAATTTTGAACAAATTATCAAATAATAAAACTGACTCTTTTTGCAGTACAGGTCAATGAATATTAACACATGTATAGATTTGTGTAGCTACCACCACAAGCAGACTGTAAAACAAACTCACACTTAAACTGCAAACTCCTAAAACTCTCTCAACCTAACTCTTGTCAAACACTTTGCTCTCTGTCACTATAGTTTGGTATTTTCAAGACTATCATATAAATGGAATCATACAATATGTAACATATTGACACTGGCTTCTTTTACTTAGTACAATAATGTCTTGGAGATTCAGCCAAGTTGTTGTTTTTGTCACTAGTTTGTTCCTTTTTATTAGTAAGTAGTATTCCATTAAATGGTGTACCACAGTTTACCCATTCACCTGGTAAAGGGCCCTGGAATGTTTCCAGTTTAGGGTGATTACAAATACTGCTGTTATAAAATTAGGTTCATACATTTTATTTCAAGTGAACATACATTTTATTTCTTTGGGATAAGTGCTTAATAGTACAAATGCTGAGCCTATGGCCATTACATATTTAACTTTATAAGAAGCTGCCAGGCTATTTTCCATAGGAGCTGTATCATGTTTTTTTTCTTATTAATTTATTTTAGTATCATTAATCTACAATTACATGTGCAACATTATGGTTATTAAACTACCCTCTTCATCAGGTCCCCCCACCAACCCCCATTACAGTCACTGTCCATCAGCGTAGTGAGATGCTATAGAATCACTACTTGTCTTCTCTGAGTTGTAAAGCCCTCCCCATGCCCCCCAACATTACGTCTGCTAATCGTAATGCCCCTTTTCCCCCCTTGTCCCTCCCTTCCCACCCATCGTCCCCAGTCCCTTTCCCTTTGGTAACTATTAGCCCATTCTTGGGTTCTGTGAGTCTGCTGCTGTTTTTTTCTTTCAGTTTTTTTTCTTTGCTCTTATGCTCCACATATGAGTGAAATCATTTGATACTTGTCTTTTTCTGCTTGGCTTATTTCACTGAGTATAGTACCCTGTAGCTCCATCCATGTTGTTGCAAATGGTAGGATTTGTTTTCTTCTTATGGCTGAATAATATTCCATTGTGTATATGTACCACCTCTTCTTTATCCATTCATCTACTGATGGACATTTAGGCTGCTTCCATTTCTTGGCTATTGTAAATAGTGCTGCAATAAACATAGGGGTGCATCTGTCTTTTTGAAACTGGGCTGCTGCATTCTTAGGATAAATTAATAGGATTGGGATTCCTGGGTCAAATGGCATTTCTATTTTGAGTTTTTTGAGGAACCTCCATACTGCCTTCCACAATGGTTGAACTAATTTGCATTCCCACCAGCAGTGTAGGAGGGTTCCCTTTTCTCCACATCCTCGCCAACATTTGTTGTTATTTGTGTTTTGGATGTTGGCCATCCTTTCTGGTGTAAGGTGATATCTCACTGTGGTTTTAATCTGCGTTTCTCTGATGATTAGTGATGTGGAGCATCTTTTCATGTGCCTGTTGGCCATCTGAATTTCTTCTTTGGAGAAGTGTCTATTCATGTCCTCTGCCCATTTCTTAATTGGATTATTTGCTTTTGGTTTTTTGAGGTGCATGAGTTCTTTATATATTTTGGATGTCAACCCCTTATCGGATATATCATTTATGAGTATATTCTCCCATACTGTAGGATGTCTTTTTGTTCTACTGATGGTGTCCTTTGCTGTACAGAAGCTTTTCAGCTTGACATAGTCCCACTTGCTCATTTTTGCTTTTGTTTCCCTTGCCCGGGGAGATATGTTCATGAAGAAGTTGCTCATGTTTATGTCCAAGAGATTTTTGCCTATGTTTTTTTCTAAGAGTTTTATGGTTTCATAACTTACATTCAGGTCTTTGATCCATTTTGAGTTTACTTTTGTGTATGGGGTTAGACAGTAGTCCAGTTTCATTCTCTTACATGTAGCTGTCCATTTTGCCAACACCAGTTACTGAAGAGGCTGTCATCTCTCCATTGTATATCCAAGGCTCCTTTATCATATATTAATTGACCTTGTATGTTTGGGTTAATGTTTGGATTTTCTATCTGTTCCACTGGTCTGTGGGTCTGTTCTTGTGCCAATACCAAATTGTCTTGATTACTGAAGCTTTGTAGTAGAGCTTGAAGTCTGGGAGCATAATTCCCCCTGTTTTATTCTTCCTTCTCAGGATTGCTTTGGCTATTCGGGGTCTTTTTTGGTTCCATACGAATTTTAGAACTATTTGTTCCGGTTCATTGAAGAATGCTATTGGTATTTTAATAGGGATTGCGTTGAATCTGTAGATTGCTTTAGGTAGTATAGCCATTTTGACAATATTTATTCTTCCTAGCCAAGAGCATGGGATGCATTTCCATTTGTTAGTGTCCTCTTTAATTTCCCTTAGGAGTGTCTTGTAGTTTTCAGGGTATAGGTCTTTCACTTCCTTTGTTAGGTTTATTCCTAGGTATTTTATTCTTTTGGATGCAAATGTGAATGGAATTCTTTTCCTGATTTCTCTTTCTGTTAGCTCATCGTTAAGTGTATAGGAAAGCAATGGATTTCTGTGTGTTAATTTTGTATCCTGCAACTTTGCTGAATTCAGATATTAGTTCTAGTAGTTTTTGGAGTGGAATCTTTAGGGTTTTTTATGTCCAATATCATGTCATCTGCAAATAGTGACAATTTGACTCCTTCTTTACCAATCTGGATGCCTTGTGTTTCTTTGTTTTGTCTGATTGTTGTGGCTAGGACTTTCAGTACTATGTTAAATAACAGAGGAGACAGTGGGCCTTCCTGTCTTCTTCTGGATCTTAGATAAAATGCTTTCAGCTTCTCATTGTTAAGTATGATGTTAGCTGTGGGTTTGTCATATATGGCCTTTATGATGTTGAGGTACTTGCCATCTATACCCATTTTGTTGAGAGTTTTAATCAGGAATGGATGCTGAATTTTGTCCAATGCTTTTTCAGCATCTATGGAGATGATCATGTGGTTTTTGTTCTTCTTTTGTTGATGTGGTGGATGATGTTGATGGATTTTCGAATGTTGTACCATCCTTGCATCCCTGGGATGAATCCCACTTGATCATGGTGTATGATCCTCTTGATGTATTTTTGATTTTGGTTTGCTAATATTTTGTTGAGTATTTTTGCATCTACGTTCATCAGGGATATTGGTCTGTAATTTTTTTTTGGTGAGGTCTTTGCCAGGTTTTGGTATTAGAGTGATGCTGGCTTCATAGAATGAGTTTGGAAGTATTCCCTCCTCTTCTATTTTTTTGGAAAACTTTAAGGAGAATGGGTATTACTTCTTCTCTATATGTCTGGCAGAATTCAGAGGTGAATCCTTCTGGCCCGGGGGTTTTGTTCTTGGGTATTTTTTTGATTACCGATTCAATTTCATTGCTGGTGATTGGTCTGTTTAGTTTTTCTGTTTCTTGCTTGGTCAGTCTTGGAAGGTTGTATTTTTCTAAGAAGTTGTCCATTTCTTCTAGGTTTTCCAGCTTGTTAGCATATAGATTCTCATAATATTCTCTTATAATTCTTTGTATTTCTGTGGGGTCCATCGTTATTTTTCCTGTCTCATTTCTGATTCTGTTTATTTGTGTAGATTCTTTTTCTCTTAATGAGTCTGGCTAGGGGTTTATCTATTTTGTTTATTTTTTCAAAGAACCAGCTCTTGGTTTCATTGATTTTTTTCTATTGTTTTATTCTTCTCAATTTTATTTATTTCTTCTCTGATCTTTATTATGTCCCTCCTTCTGGTGACTTTGGGTCTCATTTGTTCTTCTTTTTCCAATTTCAGTAATTCTGTCTTTAGACTATTCATTTGGGATGGTTCTTCCTTTCTGTGCTTTCCTCTTAGAACTGCCTTTGCTGCTTCCCACAGAAATTGCGGCTTTGTGTTATTGTTGTCATTAGTCTCCATATATTGTTTGATCTCTGTTTTAATTTGGTCATTCATCCATTGATTATTTAGGAGCATGTTATTAAGCCTCCATGTATTGTGAGCCTTTTTGTTTTCTTTGTACAATTTATTTCTAGTTTTACACCTTTGTGATCTGAGAAGTTGGTTGGTAGAATTTCAATATTTTTGAATTTACTGAGGTTCTTTTTGTGGCCTAGTATGTGGTCTATTCTGGAAAATGTTCCATGTGCACTTGAGAAGAATGTGTATCCTGTTGCTTTTGGGTGTAGAGTTCTGTAGATGTCTGTTAGGTCCATCTGTTCTAGTGTGTTGTTCAGTGCCTCTGTGTCTTTACTTATTTTCTGTCTGGTTGATCTGTCCTTTGGAGTGAGTGGTGTGTTGAAGTCTCCTAAAATTAATGCATTGCTTTCTAATTCCTCCTTTAATATTGTTAGTATTTGTCTCACACATGTCGGTGCTCCTGTGTTGGGTGCATATATATTTTAAATGGTTATATCCTCTTGTTGGGCTGACCCCTTTATCATTATGTAATGTCCTTCTTTATCTCTTGCTACTTTCTTCGTTTTGAAGTTTTTTTTGCCTGATACAAGTACTGCAACACCTCCTTTTTTCTCCCTGTTGTTTGCATGAAATATCTTTTTCCATCCCTTCACTTTTAGTCTGTGTATATCTTTGGGTTTGAGGTGAGTCTCTTGTAAGCAGCTTATAGATGGGTCTTGCTTTTTTATCCATTCTATTACTCTGTGTCTTTTGATTGGTGCATTCAGTCCATTTACATTTAGGGTGATTATCAATAGATATGTACTTATTGCCATTGCTGGCTTTAGATTCGTGGTTATCAAAGGTTCAAGGGTAGCTTCTTTACTATCTAACAGTCTAACTTAATTTTCTTGTTAAGTTATTGTAAACACAGCCTGATAATTCTTTATTTCTCTCTGTTCTTATTGTTCCTCCTCCATTCTTTATATACTAGGTGTTTTATTCTTTGCCTTTAGTTAGTATTTGGGTGATCTGCTTTCTTTGCTATGATTTTATTTTCTCTGGTGACATCTTTTTAGCCTTAGGAGTGCTTCCATCTAGAGCAGTTCCTTTAAGATATCCTGTAGAGGTGGTTTATGGGAAGCAAACTCCTTCAGCTTTCACTTGTCTGGGAATTGTTTAATCCCTCCCTCAAATTTAAATGATAATTGTGCTGGATACAATATTCTTGGTTCGAGGCCCTTCAGTTTCATTACATTAAATATATCATGCCATTCTCTTCTGGCCTGTAAGGTTTCTGTCGAGAAGTCTGATGATAGTCTGATGGGTCTTCCTTTGTAGGTGATCTTTTTTCTCTCTCTAGCTGCCTTTAATACTCTGTCCTTATCTTTGATCTTTGCCATCTTAATTATTATGTGTCTTGGTGTTGTCTTCTTGGATCCCTTGTGTTGGGAGATCTGTGGGCTTCCATGGTCTGAGAGACTATTTCCTTCCCCAGCTTGAGGAAGTTTTCAGAAATTATTTCTTCAAAGACACTTTCTATCCCTTTTTCTCTCTCTTCATCTTCTGGTACTCCTATAATGCGAATATTGTTCCGTTTGGATTGGTCACACAGTTCTCTTAATATTCTTTCATTCCTGGAGATCCTTTTATCTCTCTCTGCCTCAGCCTCTCTGTATTCCTGTTCTCTGATTTCTATTCCATTAACAGTCTCTTGCATCTTGTCCAGTCTGCTGCTAAGCCTGTCAATTGTTTGTCTCATTTCTGTATTGTCTTTCTTCATTCCCTCACTTCCTCCCTTAGCTCTTGCATATTTCTCTGTAGATCCATCAGTATGGTTATGACTTTTATTCTGAATTTTTTTTCAGGAAGATTGTGCATTTCAATCCCATCAGGCTCCCTCTCTGGGGTTGTCTGGCTGATTTAAGTCTGGACCATATTCCTCTGTCTTTTCATGGCTATAGACATGTTCGCTGGTAGGCGCCTCATGTGTCAGCTGGGAGAACAAAGTCCCTTCCTGCTTGTTGTTCTCCTTACCCTTCTCCCGTGCCTGAGCTATTTTCCTGCACACCAGGCGGCAGTCTCTGGGATAATCCCCTGAACTGCCTGTGTGCGGCGTCACCCTCAGCCTAGCCTATAACACTGCGGGGGTTTGTAGTTACACTGGGTGCATTCTGGTCCCCTTGGTGCCTTCTGGACCAGGTTCTGGGGCTCTTCCCGCTTAGCTGCGCGCCCGCCTGGAGTAGATTCTGTGAGGTTGCTGTGGGCGGGGCCGCTCCTGTGTTTCCGCTCCCTCCCGGCTCTGAATCTTTTCCTCCTGCCGGTGCGCTGCGGTGGGGGAGTGCTCGGGTCCCGCCGTGTCATGGCTTTGTATCTTACCTGCTTCGTGAGGCACTGAGTTCTCGCAGATGTAGCTGTAGCCTGGTTGTTGTCCTGTATCTTCTGGTCTCTCTTTTAGGAATAGTTGTATTTGTTGTATTTTCATAAATATATATGGTTTTGGGAGGAGATTTCCACAGCCCTGCTCACGCCACCATCTTCCCAGAAGCCCCTTCACTGTATCATGTTTTATTCCCACTAGCAAAGTTCTATTGGCGTTGCACACTTGTTATTCCCACTAGCAAAGTTCTAGTGGCATTGTACACTTGTCATTACACCAGTGTTTTTTTATTTAAGCCATTCTAATAGGTGTATAGTGGTATTTCTTCACGGTTTACATTTGCATCTCCTTAATTTGAATTTCCCTCTGTACCTATTAGAATGGCTAATTATGTTGAACATCTTTTTATCTGCTTATATGTTATTTGTATATACTCTTTGGTGAAGTTTCTATTCAAGTCTCTTGCCCACTTAAAAGAAAATTGAGTTTAGTTAACTACTGTTGCGTTTTGAGAATTCATTACGTATTTGGATACAAGTCATTGTTAGATGTTTTTGCAATTATTTTCTTCCAGTCTCCAGCTTGTCTGTTCAGAATCTGTTAACTTTCACAGAGCAAAAGGTTTTTAAAATTAAAAATTAATTTTGAGATAATTGTAGGGTTTTTTTTCACAGTTTTAAGAAACAATACAGAGGAATCTCAGAGTCCCTTTACTTGGTGTCAGCCAATGGTAACAGGTTGCAAAACCATTGTACAATATACAACCAGAGTACTGACATTCATTTGAAACATTCAAAACACAATCCCATCATCACAAGGCTTTCTCATGTGGCCCTTCTGTATCCTCACCTGCTTCTCTTCCATTCCAACCTCTTCTCTAACCCTGGTAATCACTAAATTGTCCATAATTTTGCTATTTAAAGATTGATATATAAAAGGAATCATATAATATTCAACCTTTAAAATTTACCTTTTTTCACTCAACATAATTCCCTGGAGAGTCATTCAAGTTGTTGTATTAACAGTTTTTTTTGTTCCTTTTTATTGCTGATTGGTATTCCATAATATGTATGTATCATATTTGTTTAACAATTCACTCATTGAAGGACATTTGGATTATTTTTAGCTTTTCGATATTATGAACAAACATGCTATTATGTACAGGTTTTATGAGTTTTCATTTCTCTGAGATAAATAAATACCCAAAAGTGTAACTGATAGGTGGCATGGTGGTTGCATACTTAATTTTATAAGAAACTGCCAAACTGCTTTCCAGAGTGGCTACACCAGTGTGTGTTTTACATTTTTACCAGGAGTATGTGAGTGGTTTAGTCTCTCTGCATCATTGTCAGTATTCGGTGATCACTATTTTATATTTTAGGCCATTCTGGTAAGTGCGTAGTGATATCACATTCTGGTTTTGATTTTCATTTACTTAATAGTTAATGATGTGTTTTTTTTTTCATGGCCATTTTTATGCCCTTTTTGGTGAAGTGTTTATATATGTCTTTTTCCCATTTTCTAATTGGATTGCTTGTTTTTTTTCTTGCTGAGTTTTGAAAGTTCTTTATATATTCTAGTTACTAGTCTTTTTTTGTCAGATATGTGGTTTGCAAACTTGTCTTCAAGTCCGCAGCTTGTCTCTTCATCTTTTTCTTTCATAGAACAACATTTAAAAACTTTTTCCTCAGCTTTACTGAGATATAATTGATATATAATATAGGTAAGTTTAAGGTACACAATATGATGACTTGATACACATACATATTGCAAACATTTTTATCTTTGATGAGTTCTTATTTATCTAACTTTTTTCCTTTATGGATCATGCTTTTGATGTCAGGTCTAAGGGCTCATTGCTTACACTCCTGTCATGAAGTCATCTTCTAAAATTTTCCTAAAATTTTTACATTTTACATTTATATCTATGGTGCATTTTAGATTAATTTTCATATATATTATGAGGTTTAGGTTGAGGTTAATTTGGGGGCATATAGATATTCAGTTGATCCAACACCATTTGTTGAATACACTATCCTTGCTCATTAAATTGCTCTTGCAATATTACAAGGTAGTGAGTGGTGATAACTGACATCCTTGCTTTGTTCCTGATCTTAGGAGGGATATTAGTTGTATGTTTTTGTAGATGCCCTTTACTGGGCTGAGAAATTTCCTATTTGCTGAAAGATTTTATCAGAAATCAATGTTGAAATTTATCAAATGCCTTTTCTGTGTCAATTGATATAATCATGTGGTTTTTCTTCTTTGTACTATTAATATGGTAGATCACACTGATTGATTTGCAAATATTAAACTTCAGCCTTGCGTTCCCCATTTAAAATCTACTTGCTCATGCTTCATTATTCTTATTATATATTGATAGATTTGATTTGCTAAAGTTTTGTCCAGGATTTGTGTGTCTATGTTTATGAGAAGCTAACTTTGGCAAACCATTTAGTATTTCTCAGTTTTAGCTAACAATTAATTTTGTTGCCCCTACTTATGTCACAGGGTAATTGTAGAGATAAAATATAGACCAGCTAAAGGATAGCATTCTTAATATGTAAAGTGCTACATAAATGTAAGGAATGAGGATGGATACTTCAGTCTTTGTTTTGTTCCCTCAACTAAAGAGCAAGCCCCCTTTTGTAGTTTCCTGAGGTGTAACACTTTTTCTTTTTGTAAAAAGAGCCCTCTGGGAATGATAATCTGTATAAGTTTCTCAGCAATCTGGGATTTTAAGGCAGGTCACCAGGTTCTTGGGAGAATCTGCATAGAGAGCTTTGGAATTCCTGGGGATCAGTAATAATACTCCCAGGAAAGGAGAGGATGTAGTGGCCTAGTTTTATCTGGAAGTAGGAGAAAGGCAGAGATAGATGCCTTGCTGTGGTACTCCTGGCTGCTTTCATATGCATCACTGGGTGGTGTCTCTCAGACAAGCCTAGTCTCTGTGAACTTGCTGCAAGTACTTGATCAGAAGGGATTAAAAAGTTAAAAAAGGTCAGGATTTGATCTGGGCCCATGGGAGAGTTTAATCACTGTGGGAGCATTGGACTGGGAGAGTGATGGGAACTCTCACACCAACGAAATCTAACTTCCTTCTTTCGCCAAAATCGAAGACATGAAAGACAATAGAGACAAATCAACACTTCTAGGACTCAGACCACTGCAACTGACGGGGCCCTGGTAGCCGTGGCAACGATCTTGGCTAGTGTGCCTCTACAGCAGTTTTTAAAAAGGGCAAGGTATCTGTATATTGACTATTTTGCCTGTTATTGAATTTTTTCTCTCCATCTAAAATGATCCAAAATTGGTACTCAGAGATCTATGACTATTCCTTCATTAATCTAGATGAGAGGGCTGGTGTACAATCTTTGCAGCATCATTATTCACAGCATCACCAGAGTTTAAAATCCAATGTCATTATAAGTAAAAATAATCAACACATGATGGAGGAAATAAATCCCCCATTTTGTAGAATAAGGTAAGAGAAAGTACAAACATGCAAAGTTAAGTCCTCACAAGTTTACATGGAATATGTGCCTTTCTGGTGAAAATGGACGATTAGTGCTTGATTCCTAAAGCATACTGGTAAACTGAATGTAATATTATAATTGCTATTGTTTCGGGAAGAATTTTTGTCACTTCTTTTAGTAGTGTTCTCTTGCTAGGAAAAAAAATTATTTCTTGGTTGCATGCCAGACTCAAAAGTTTTATATTAGGCAATAGAGATGAGGAGGTTTTGAGGAGATTTTGCTTTTTACCTAACCTCTCTATTAGTAGCTGAAATTTATATCTATTTTTAGCTTTTTTTTCTTTTTTTAATCTTTCCTATCCTTGTATGTCCTCATTTTATTCAGTTTTATCTGTTTTCCTTGTACATTGGCAAAATGGATACAACTTCAACAAAATTATCCAAAATATCTCTCTCAGAACCCAGGACCTAATAGTAGAGGCAGCATGACTGAACTGACTGGGCAGCATTTCATAGAAGAAGGGTTATTTCCAGATTCACCTCATATGAGAATGTTAACCCATGTGGCCACCAAACTGACTAAGAAATCCTTTGGTAAAAACCCTTAATACACAAGCATCTTCTGGTTATTAAGGGCAGTATGGCTTCCTCAGTACCAAAGGCCTGTGGAAGGCTGCATACTCTGATGTCTGCTCCCTTGCCAAGTAATGCCATCTTGGAGAAGATCATTTATTAAGGGAACCAGATGTGCCAGAGGGAGCCCTTGAGATGTCAGACCCACCTTGAGCTCCTATGAGATGTGAGGGGGTCCAGCTAGTCCCAGACAATTCACAAAGTGTAGATTGAGCAATGAGGCAGAATGACACTAAATTCCTCCTGTACTTTTCTTTGGAACAATAGGAAGTGTGGCAAAATGTGCAAACAAGTTTTATTAATTCAAGTAAATTGGAGAGAGTTCAGAGGAGAACAAAAAAATTGACAAAGGGTTTATATAATCCAGCCTCTAGAAAAAAAAGTGCAGAGTAGGGGGCATATTCGCTTGAGAAGAAAAAGAACTGAAATGAGACATAACAGTCTAAAACAAATAAAAGGATGTTAAGTAAGAGAGATTCTAATTATCCTCAGTAGTTAGTACTGGGTTGAAGCCTTAGGAAAGTCATAAAATGTAAGATATTTTAAAACAATTATCTTCTAGAGACTCAAAGACAGAAGGAAATTCCTGCAGTTCTTCAATCAAATTGGCAAAATTAAAAGCTACACATTTAGTGTTGGATATTTTCAACATAGATAAGATGAAGACTAGGTTTATGGATCAAGCCTAAAGTGCCTATTTGAATCAATAGACATTGTGTTGACAAAAACTAGTTTAGAGGAAGGAAAAATATAAATTCATCATCCATGGGGATAATTTAAAATCTTAGAGGCATGGAGAATAGGATAGTTAAACAGGAGCCTAGCATATTGGTATGAGTACAAACTGATAAAAAAGAAAGTTAAGTAACAAGAGGAAACTAAATGGTATGGAAACCATTATGATAATAAATGTTCCTGTAGAGGACATGAGAAGTGTATTCACTGTAGAGAAGAGAAATGCTTATAAATTCATTTAAGGCAGTTAAAAGTTAAAGATGTGAAAGTCTCAGACCTTTTGTGAGAGTTCTCAACCCCCACAATGGCTGTGAAATCCATGCTGAGGAAGCCACACTCATCATCTACAACAGTCTAGATCGCAGAGAAAGTCAAGAAAGATGAATGAACCATGGCATACTACCAAAATGAATCCTAGAAGCTGAGCAGAAAGTGGGTCAAAAAATTGATCTTGACAGATGTGTCAATCAGACTGGAAGTACCTAAACAAGTGCAAAATGGAACCATAAGAAAATCACAAAAGAAAAGCTAAAAATCAAAAGGTTTTGAAAACTGCACAGGATTCAACAGAAAGGAAAGGATATTAATACAGACCATTACAAAGGATGAATTTGAAGAGCTGACCAAAATTACAAAGAAAAGCTCTCTGGAGAGATAATGGTGAAAAGGGAAACAAAGATACAAGGGTATGGGCTCAGGCTATGTAGTCAGGGAACTTCAGTAAGCTCACCACATGCGGGGAATTAAAGAGAGGGTGGCTGACAGAAAAGAATAAAATATTATTAGGGAATGTGTCTCTTTGTGCCAAGTGCTATCTTCTGAATCCAAACAAGTGGATGAGTGAAGGGAAGATTTGCAGTTGGATGAAGAGCCTTTAAAAGGTACATGCCTGAATCACAGAAATCAGACCTTAGCAAATGCCTGTTGGGTGATGGAACTCACCTTCTATCTCAGTGCACTGTTGCTCCTGGCAGGGGGTTGGCAAATGCTGTGTCTGGTCGGGTTCTAGGCTAGCAGAACAGAGTCTTGTGCACAGCAGGCAACCTTTCAATTACTATATAAAAAATGGGACGTTAATACTAATGTATTAACCATTTTTGACAGACAGAAGTTTAGTCCCTTTGGAATAATAGTAGAGAGTCTCTGAGGAAAGTGTTCAGGGAGACAGCATACACTCAGTAACTGGAAGTGAAAGCCAATAAGGGCCAAGAACAAAAGAGGATGCCTGAGGGAATGGTCGGAATTAAGGGACTGGCTGCTCCACAGGAGCCTTCGTGAGACTGTAAGTGGGTAGATGTTTAGGACAGTGGAAACCACTTCATCAACACTGACAAGTAACATGAATGAAAGAGTCATCCTTAAGCAAAATAAAATCTAATAATTTGGAATACTGATGAGTTCTCTAATAGCTGGGCCATGCATATTTAATATTGTTAAGGAGACTGTATCATGACAAAGTATTTACAATGATGGTGGGGTGAGGTGTGATGATGGTGTTATTTATAGAATTTTAGTTTTGTTCTAAAATGCATTGCCCCTGCTCCTCCTCCTGCAAGGTACAAAATAGAACCTCTTCTATTTTGCACAGGGCAAACACAGAGTGCTCCAAGCACACTTAAGGCAACAAATACAGACAGCAGGCATTCCCAGCCTGTTATGTAACTAGGGCAAAATTTCTCTGAGGAAGTTGGGAAGAAGCAAAAACATCCTTAAGAATACTATTAATAGACAATCCCTGCTTCAGGGGAATTTGGAGCAACTGCAGCTTCAATGACTGAACAAACCCACCAATAGTCACAAGAGCCCTGATATAAGAAAGAAACCCAAAGAACCCAGAGGAAAAGAGAACTCGGATCCTGGAGTATCCACTTAACCACACCTAGATAAGAGTCTCACCACTTCTTTGGCGGAGAGGAGACCTGGAATGACAAGTATCTCATTTGAAGTAAAGCATCTAAAAATAATTACTCATAAATATTTTACATGTACATATGTAATATATATTATAGCATATGCATAGTTCTCATTCCTTAGGATGGGAACCTTTGCTTTCTTCATAACAAGATTATCTACTGCTGAAAATAAATATCTGAACTGGACAAACTGATAAAAGCAGTCAAAATCCTAATATGTAGCGGCGGCGAAGCTTAGGACTCTGAGTGGAGATACAGGATATACTGTGACAAACTTTGACTAAAGTCACAATGTTGTCAGTGGTTTTTTTGTTTGTTTGTTTGTTTTTAGCAGAAGACAGCACAGGTTTATTGGGACTTTATTTTCACTTTTTCTGTATTAAAAATCATCTGAAGATAATTTAGAGATTCAAAATTTCTCCATTCAGAATAGAACTTGCAGCAGAATTCTTCTGCTGGTCACATCCTTATGTATTTATTTTGCTAGGTCTAATTGACCATTATTAGCCACACATTTCATGGAGATATGGGCCTGTGGTCACAGCCAACTGTCTTGAGTCATGTTATTATGAACCTTATTCTTGGCTATACTCCATATTTACTATGTATGGGTGAAAAAGAATCTAAGTATGTGCCTCAGTTTATATATTTGTTAATTAGATGCAAGAAACAAATATTTCTCAGCTTGGAAAGCTGCAATGAAAGAAAATATCAAGCGCTTTTAAACATAACACCAACAACCATAATGATAACAGAAACAGCAATGTGCCAAAAATGAAAACAAAACCAAGGACAGTACTGTAATACTATATTTTTCAAAACAATAGAGAGGAAAATTTCACTTTTGTTCCTTCAAGTGAGGAGGAGTATTTTATTCCTAAAACGATTGATGTTTTCCCTTAGAGAAAGTCCCGTGACTTGCAGGTTTAAAGATTTTCTAAATTTTTATATTAGCAACACTGGTTAAAACACATCTAGGTCTGACCTTGGCAAATTAGGTGCTTCTACATGTATCTGCTAGATGTTTTTTAGAACTGGACAGTTTGGCAGCACTTTAAAAATCATGCCTTCTAAAATGTGCCATATTACCAGTTGATTTCTGATTCCATAATAAATGATTGTAATTTACCTGGTCCTTTAACATTTTTGTTAATATTATGGCAAATATTGTTGACATAAGAGTCATAAAAATGTAATGAGAACATCATGATTTGATTTTCTTCACTTGTTTTCTTAGATGTGCAACATTATTTTAGAATAAATTCCTCAAGATGGACATAGTTGCTGAAGTCCCTTGAAATTTATGGCATTTAAGAACAGACGTTTGTTTCTTCAGTGCAGGAGTTCTTCAAGGGAGTTCTCATGACTCTCCTTGACTTAAAAAATCATCCAACTTTCCTAAATATAAAGATAGTAGGGTTAGGTTAAATGATCTTTAAGGATTTTTACTTCAAAAATTTAATGGCTTCAATATATGCCAGGATGTCACTTTCTTTCTTTCTTTTCTTAAAAGCAAAGAACTGTTCTTATTTTCTGAAAAGCCTCAAAAGGCAAAGGAAAAATCAGTACATTGATCCCTACAATGGATTCCAATGTTATCCTAGCTTCAGAAGGTGTCCAGTTACAGAGAAATATTTTAGTAACCGTAAGGTTCAGACAGACCTTATGTGACCCTATTCATTCCTGACCAGCAAACAGTTTTTGTTTAACTTCGAAAGAAACCAGACAAACCCTGCAAGGTTACTTGTAATCATGACACCATTCTTAGAATCGCCATGTGCTGGGAACATGCCTTCTCGCTTCCTCCTCCTATCCACAGTATAAGTCGGAAGGACTTTGTTATGGCTCTTATACTTGGCACATCTTAGGCCTATTTAGAACATCAACACCATCAATCACAAAATTTGGGGCCGACCAGCTGGATGAACCCTGGCTATCATGCAGGGGTTATTTGTCATCTGGCATGTCTGTTTGGTATATAACACTCCTTCAGTCCCAGAACAATTTTCCCCCTCCAAAAATATTCTCTCTGAATGAGGAAACACGTGATTAATAAAGGACAAGGGTTTAAAGCCAGAGGTCAAGGCTAAAAGTCTTAACCAAACAAGTGCATTGCTTACTAACGTTTGCATCAGCAGTCAGAAATTCCCTTGAAGAGCTCCTGCACTGAAGAAATACACGTCTGTTCTTAAATGCCATAAATTTCAAGGCACTGCAGCAACTATGTCCATCTTGAGGAATTTATTTTAAAATAATGTTGCACATCTAAGAAATGTTTTGCCGCAGAATAATAACATTGCATCAAGCATTTAAAAGGCCCATTACAAACATTTACAATTTAACAAAAAATTAAGGTTGAAAAGACATAATTTAACCAATGTGATATGTAAAGGACATTTGTACTATAACATTAGAACAATTTTCATTAAAAATAAATTGTTTGCTAAGATGTCTATTTATACTAAAATGGATTTAAAAGCAACACTCTTTCCCTCATACTTTTTGTCTTATTTATATGCCAATCTACAATACTTTATAGTACTTTTCCATTAGACAATTTTTCTTTTGTCCTTGTTTCCCCTCCTTACCAAATTGAACCTTGTTTCATGTTTATAGAATATTGGGTTTTCTTCTTTGTAGGCAGTTGTTATAATTCCACCCTGTAATAGTATTTATTTGATATTTATAAATTGTTTTTGTATGTGTATGATGATAGAGAAAAAGCAAATTTGAAAGTAAATGAAAAAAGTCATTGTTGATCAGGTTTTAAAATTATCCTAACATTGACTTAACTGGAAGGGACTCCATTTCTCACACTGGAAAAAATGAACTGAATAATGTTTATTTTGATGGCATTGTAAAGAGAGTCACAAACTCTCATTGGAAATGTGAACAGAGTTTCTCAGAAGAAAAATGATATGCAGATTGTATTATAGTATTGATGATGTTTCAAGGCCTAAGGAGCACATGTCAGTCATCACGTTATTCAACTTGTACAGGTTTCTGAGTTCCTGTACACATGCCACCTAAGGTAACCACACTTGCTGGAATTCAGCTTTCTTTACCTCTCTGCCAAATGCCAAAGGAATAAAAATAAAAACTCAGAACAAAACACACTGTATTAAAAATGTTTCCATTGAAATTCATACTGGCGATGCATTTATCCTGTGGACTCCCTTAAAATCATGGCCCTGGGGGCTTAAAGGGGCTTTCGATGTCGTCTGCTCTGACTTCTCATCCTATTGCTGTGGAAACAGCCTTCAGAAAGGAAGTGGCAGAAGTGAGACTAGAACCCTTGTCTCCCATTTCCCTGTCCAGTGTCCCATGGGCCATGGTATAAATCCTGCTTATGGCTCAAGTATTAGCGCAGAATCTTTGGGTAAATCTGACTTGCTCACAGCTGGCCCATCTGTTGCTCCACTACTTATGCTAATATGATAACATTGTGCATTTGACTGTTGATGGGGTCTTCTTGGCACTGTACATGCATAATGCTCTCAGTTAACTCAGTTGACCCTGTTAAACAATGACAATGTGTGTGAGGCCCAAGTTTGTTAGCAGTCGCTGTTACAAAAACAGGGTCACTGACCTTGTCATATTTAACAGCATTGAGCAGACATAGCCATGTGGATCCTGAGGGCAAATAAAGAATTTCCAGTGGTGATGTAAGAACTATGCTGATTAGTCTCTCCCTCCATTCTGCTTCTAGCACTGAATAGCAGTACGGTTCAGCTAGAAGACTCATTGAGCCCTGAACTAATAAAACCCAAGAATTTTTATAAATAATAATAAAAAATATGTTTCAACATGCCATTTCCTTTCAGAACAAGACTGGCTTTTACAGAGCAGTGCGCCTGGAGGGAGTGATCACTCTATTTTTGCTATTACATCCCTGCTCCAGTAGAATTGAAACAAAAATCTAGGTCGAACCCCCTCCCCCCAAAAAGCGTAAAAATAACCATCTGCCTATCCTTTCCCTTAAAATAATTTTCTTAAGAATGAGTTTAAAAAAATGCTACTCTACTATAACTAACATGAGAACTGTATGTGAGGTTTACATATCTAACCATTTAGATATGGGTATTTCTGCCTCAGCAGAAAAACAAGCTAAAATTGTTAATTTTCCAACAATGCAATATTACCTTGGTACATCTTGTTCTCTCTTTCCCTCAGGGTCTTACACGAATGAATCAGAAAATTGTTCCCTTATGTTAAGCCTGAGTCTGCACCTGTGCTAACTTCACATGGAACTGGAATTGAGGGTGTAGGGGCAGGGATAAATGTCAGCAGAACTAACAGGATGATATATCTGAGTTTGAATTCTCGAATGGACTAGCATCCAGTGCAGAGACCATTGACGGTAACACTTCTGTAGGCATATTGTTTCACATCTAGAACTAAAATTAAGGATATATGATCATGTTGATCAGCTGTCCTCGAGTTCTCAAGTTTATGATTAGGAGCATGTGGCTCCAGATTTTGGGAAACTTGTATTACCAGGTATTCTGGAAATTTTGGCAAGCCAAAAATTTTACTTTACCTTCTTTGAGTATCCTGGATCGCTTTCCAGGTATTAAAATAATCCCCATGTTTTAGACATCTGAAGAGAAATATGAAAAATAAGCAAGTCATTGAAGCAAAATTTAGAAGCTAATGAAGAGTTGAAAGAAGCAAAGAGATTAATGACTTCTAGATTTGCAAAAACAAGCTGCCTTTTTGATGTTCTGGACAGGTGGGTGAGCAGGAAGTAGAGCATGGGTCAGCATAAAATTGAGAGGAATTAAGTGAGGAAAACAGATATGTGGGGAGAGTTGGGTCTATGTTCTAAGTCTGCTCTCTTCATCCATTAAAGGAAATGATTGGAACAAGTTAGTTTCAAAATGAAGCAAACTTGTTAATGAAATTTCACATCTGCTTGTTTTATACTGTACAGTAAAGCATTGATGTTTTTAGGCAATATGGCCAGCATTTGAGATATATTCTAGATGAAGATATCTGCCTATTTGAAAGGTTTTGCTACCAGAGAAAGGAAGGAAATGAGAAAGTTTGGGGCTCTAAGAATAAGACCACTCAGGTTTATGTGCCATGAAGTACACACCCCAGAGATTGATTATTTGCATATTGCAATGGAGGCTGGTTAAAGTCCAATCAATTGAATCCAGATGTTGGTTTCTTGTTGTTTTTTTTTTCTTTGTTTAAGTGAGGGTTGCCAAAACCTCACGGGAGAAGAGACCACAAGTGAATATAAGCCAAAGGACTCTCAAAGTACAAGGAAAATTTCTGGCTTATGAAAAAATCCTATTGTTTTAAGCTTGGTGTCTGAAATAGAATAAACTTGTTTATGATAAATCAGAGGATATTTACAAATGTCAGGCCCTTGCCTAAATAAAATCTTTCAAAACTACAAACAATGTTCCTGATACAGTGTCCTATCACATATTTAGGGAACACCACAACTGGTAGTTTATACTCTTTCAGTAGGAGGTAAACTCCAAGCAATGCATGAGAATCCATCTCCTGGCACATGGCAGTAATAAATGGAATTTGAATAAAATGCTTAAGGTGTGCTTCTTTAAAGGGTATAAATGTTCATAGGAATCTCAGATCTCTTAAAAAGCACTAATAGGAAAGTCCTTTAATCTTAGAAATTGATTACTTTAAAGAATATTAAGAAAACATTTCATAGGGAAATCCTGTTGTTATTGTGTCTTATTTTCAAATGTGACTAATTTTTATTGGTCAAAATATAGAAAGAACACATACAACTCAGTAAAAAAAACCCAACAATTTGATTAAAAATTGGACAGAAGATCTGAAGAGATATTTTCCTAAAGAAGACATACAGATGCCAACAGGTACATAAAAAGATGCTCCACATCACTGATTATCAGGAAATGCAAATCAAAACCACAATGAGATATCACCTCACATCAGTAAGGATGTCTGTTATCAAAAAGTCAAGAAAAACAAGTGTTGGTGAGGATGTGAAGAAAACGGAACCCTTGTGTTCTGATGGTGGGACTCTGAACTGGTGCAACCACCATGGGAAACAGTATGGAGATTCTTCGAAAAATTAAACATAGAGCTACCATATGACCCAGCAATTCTGCTTTTGGGCATATATCTGAAGAAAATGAGAATACTAACTTGAAAAGATACACAACTCCTGTGTTTATTGCAGCATTATCTACAATAGTCAAGATATGGTAGCAACCTAAGCATTCTTTGATAGATGAATAGATAAAGAAGATCCAGTATATTACTCAGACACAAAGGACAAAATCTTGCCATTTGCAACAATATGAATGGACCTGGAGTGTATTTTGCTAAGTGAAATAGAGAAAGGCAAATACCCTATAATTTCACTTACATGTGGAACTAAAAAACAAAACAAATGAATAAACAAAGCAGGAAAACACTATTGGTTACAAAAAACAATCTGGGGGTTGCCAGAGGGGTCAGGGTGAAATGGGTGAAGTGGATCAAGAGGTACAAACTTCCAGCTATAAAATAAATGTCATGGGGATGTAATGTACAGCATGGGGAATATAGTCAATAATATTGTATTAAGTTTGTAAGGTGACAGATGATAACTAGACTTACTGTGGTGATCGAAACCTCAGTGTATACAAATGTCAAATCAATATGCTGTATACATGAAATGAATGTAGTATTGTATGTCAGTTATATCTCAATAAAAATATATATGAACAAACATTCTTAGCTACAGTACATGTACAAAATGTTAGACTGGGGGCTAGATCTGGCCCCTGCGGCAAAAAACAAACAAACAAAAAATCTTATCTTTCCCTTGGGACCAGTATTCTTTTTTTTATTGAAGTATAATTGATATACAGTATTCATTAATTTCAGATGTACAAGATAGTGATTCAACAACTATGTACATTGAAAAATGCTTACCATGTTCTTGAAATAACTATTCAAGACCAAAAGTCAGTAGCAGTATGAGTAGGTACATTTTTTTTTGTTCATTTTCTAAATGTATTGAACACTTAAGAGTAAATAAAAGGGATAATTTTTCCACAACACCATCATCCTGCCAAGTCAACATGTTTTCATATTTCTGTATTTCCCTCAAGTCTGTATGCATGCATTTTCTTCTTAGAGTATTACAGGTGTGCTAGAATACTTTTTCCCTAAATAATAACTTAATGGAATCCTTGTCATTTGACTGTTTAAATATCACTCAATGTTTTAGATTTATGGAGTTTAATTTATGTATTTATTAGATTGACTAATTATTATTTAATAAGAAAATTTTGTTTGTATTGGACTAGAACTTTTTTCCTGAAATCTCAAATGAAACCTAGAATTCGTCTTTTAGAACTTTGGTTTTTTCCCATATTTGTTTTAGATCACTTACTGTTACTTAAAAAATATACAACCAAATTTGGGAATGAGAAACTCAGAAATTAGAAAAGTGCTTACTTAGAAATCAAATCCACTTCAATTCCATTGAATTTAATTCAACCCCAAACTTATTTTCTATGGGCTAGATATAAAGGAGACACAATCAGATGAGGCTTACCTGCCTTCCAGGGCCTTCTGATACATTGTACAGACACATGTGTGAGTTGGACCAAGCAGATTTTAATACAATAACAAGCAAGGTTCCCAGAGAACCTCCACTCAAGAGATTAGAAAGTTTATTCCAACAATAAGAGCTTCTTGGAATAAGTGCAAATTAAACTGGCCTCAAAGGATGGGTGGGTATCATGTGTTGTTTGCATCCTGTGGTATATAGTCTTCTGAAGGTAGTGAATTATGCAAAAGTAATTTTAAGCTTCCTTTAATGAATGGGAATGGAGAGAGAACACTCTTTTTCTGAACTCATACTGTATATCAGGCTCTGTGCTAAGTAAGCCTTTCTTAGGCTATTTAGCAGTGAGCAGGGTGGCTTCTTTGGACATATGATCGGTGCATTTGCACAGGATCCTGCACTCAGAAGTACTTGTACTTGGATTTTAATGTTCTTCAGTTACTGTCTTAAATATCTTAATAACTTAACTTTGGATTTTTGTTTTGTAGGTGGAAGTCTGATACAACGATGGAGCATGTGCTGGGAGCTGGAAGCTTTGCCTCACATGCTGTCCCATGTCTCACCACCACCACACCTCCCTGGACAGGTTCTCAGCCTACACTCCCCACTGCATGCAGTTGCATTCAGCACCTGGCCTTCCACTCCGCATCCCTACCTTGCATTCAGGAAGTTATCTTTTGCTTTGTTGCTGGTTTCCTCTGCTGTGCAGAGCTTTTTGGTTTGATGTAGTTTCATATGCTTATTTTCATTTTTGTTGCCCTTGCCTTTTGGGTCATATCCAAAGAAAAAAAAGTCTTGAAAACTGATGTCAAGGAGCTTATTTGCCTATGTTTTCTTCTAGGAGTTTTATGGTTACAAATCTTAACATTCAAATCTTTCACCCATTTTGAGTTGATTTTTGCATGTAATATAAGATGTGGTTCAGTTTCACTCTTTTGCATGTAGTTGTCCAGTTTTCCCAACACAATTTATTGAAGAGACTATCCTTTCCCATTGTATATTCATTAACTACAGTCTTTTGGTTAAAGAAATAAATACCTGGAATGACTTATTCTAATAACCTAAAGGATGAAAAGGTAAACATACTAAAGAAAAATATTTAAAGATTTTAAGCACTTAAAGATGGGTTAAATATATTCTATCACTAGATTTGGGGTCTTCCCTCTGAAGTCTAAAAAGCAATAATTCTGAATCCCTCTTACTGTCTGAAACCTTCCAGCCTCTGTTCTCTTTGGCAGAACTTCATGCCTCTTGGCTTCAGGCAGCAATTTGTCAAGAACTGTTTGCCATTTTGGCTTGCTTCTCCTTTATTTCTCATTTCCTCCATCCACTCAGGCTTCAAAAGCCTTTAATTAGCTGTTTACCTTAATTATACCAGCTAAGACTTCATCTGGTCTGGGGTTCTCCCACTTCTGAGGCTCCAAAGTGCCTGTGCCTTCCCTATTAGAGGAATCTTTCAGAATCACTTCTGAAAAATGCATTTCCTCACCTCCACTCTGTGTCTTGTGGTTTCCATAGAGGGGAAGGGAGGACAGAAAGAAAACTGGCAGTAGTTTTGGGAGTTTGATTCTGAGCCACATCTACTACATTTAGAGAAAACTACAATTTCTTAAATAGCCCCCAGCAGAACAAAGGCTTCCACTCAGACCAAAGTTCACAGATCAGCTACTGAAGCAAACACACGACCTCAGCACAGTCTGGGCTTAGCCCACCTCTAGGATCCCCAAGACTTTGGAGGAATAGGGGGTTGGTGCCCTTTTTCTTTGCCAGACATACTTTTCTACCATGTTTTTTTTTTTTTTAGCTCATGAGCATATAAAGGCAAACTAATCTGCCAGATAACTTGAGGACAATGTTTAGAAGTTGTGAACCTGGTTTAGGTCAAGGCAATATCAAGAACAGATAGAGATTTCTTGGGGTTACCTGTGTTGCTACTTATCAGATAACTAAACATGATTCTGGGTTTCCCTAGGCAACCCATGGAAATCACACTCATTATTTTACATAGATGCATTTGTTCACTAATGAACTGTTGTCATCTTGAAGAATAATATTCTTTATATTAAAATTTTTACTTATGGAAATGTTTTGGCAAAAAATACTGTCACTAGCTTGAGCCCTGATTAACCCAAGAACTACCTTTCCCAGTAGGTGCCATCATGAATTGACACAGCCTGGCCACTTACAAGTTTGAACCTTAAGGAAACAAAAGCTTCTACCATGAAGCTTTGGAGTACGTTGGTATTAAATTTGAATTTGGAATTTACCATGCCCTAGGCTTTCCAACCCTCACAAGATGTCAAGTACAAAATACATCACTTAGACCCCTCAGGTGACAAAGAGCTCCAGTCCTAATTGCTACCTTTAAAACAGGCCAATTTCTTGGCCCACTATGAGACTGTCCAGCTTGAGCATTCTAAAGGGTGGTCTACAAATCACAGAAAAAGGAAAGACTCCGAAGATTATTTTAAGATGATGGTTTGTTTAACTTGGAAATTTTCCAGCACTAAGTTCTTTAAAAATCCTCATATATTTTTAAATTTATTTAAAATTCAGATTCTCTATTTCCCATTTTATCACTGCTTTAATTAGGCATAACAGATTGAAATTAGGTATCATAGAATAACTTTGCATGTTGAGACTAACAATACTGCAATTTATTCCACATGATGATCCCCGCCCCCCTGTACCTGTCTGAGTCACCAGGCACAAATGAATATGCAAAGACCAGGCCTTCGTATATTGGGATTCTCAGATTCTGAAATGAGAAAATTCCTCATTTAGTTCCAAGACTTGTGAGCCAGCCCCAACTGTAGAGGTCTACATTTTGTGCCTAATGACTGAAAATCCAGTTTTGATGTGTTTCTGGAGAAGCACTCCATAAAATAACCGGTGTGGATAAATAAATAAATAAATAAAAGGGAAAAATATGCCACAAGCTATTTGCATATGATAATTTCATAAAACATTCCCTTTGGGAAATACCTGAGTGAAATTAATTCACAATCAGTAGAAACCCAGTGGGAATGTGTTCATCAAAATAAATAATCCAAAATTATTCTTGGGCTGTGAAGTTTGTTTACTGCTTTAACTGAAGTGTGTATCAAACATAAGTGCATTAGCATCGGCTGTGGGTTGGGGGGAGTTAGGCACAGCCTTCACCTCCAGTATTTTTCATCCATCCTGCTGTTTATATTTCTTGGCAAGAGGTCCAAACCACAAAGGGGTTTGTCCCAATATTATGTGTGTGTGCATGGGCATGTGTGTATGTGTTTCTGGCATAATGATGAACATTGCTTCTTTTCAAAAGGAGCTTCAAAACAATGGCTGAATTCTTGAAAACTGAGTAAGAGTTTGCTAATTAAAAAATTTATTTTAAAACTCAACACCTCTATAGGAGCAATGAGTATTCTTAGTCACAGAAATAAAGAACATTTCTTCCCCCTTAGAAATTCCCAGGGCTGCTTATCACTCTTCAGATGATCTGTACTTGTCTGTGCCTATATGTATGAGTGTCACTTGTGCCCGGTGTTGGGATACAAAGGACTTGACAGATATTGCTTCATTTAATTCTCACAACAACCCTGCAAAGTATGTATAACTGTTCCCATCTAAGAGCTGAGGAGACAGGCTCAGAAAAGTTAAGTACCTTGCCTATTGTCTCAAAGCTATGAAGTGATGGAAGCAGGATTTAAGTCCAGATATGTCTGGATTCCAGAGCCAGTGTTCTTAACCGTGATACATTCCTTCCTTCCTTGCCTTCTTCTCAGGCTATGCAATTCTCTTGGCAGAACTACGATTTTATGAAAACATAATCATGAAAGTTGCCTCTGCAAATTTCCCTCTTAGCTGCCTCTTTCCCCTTCAAGGCTGCCTTCAATGTCCATTCTAACCAGATTTCACCTGTATAGAAATGTTGCTAGGTTGAAGTCTCATAGTGAAAATCATGTGGATCTTAGAGCCAAATGGATGCCCGGATGGATGCTGGAGCATGGATGGCCAGCCTTGTTTTCTTGGAACAGGATGACCTAGGATTTGGGTGGGGATAATGCTACCTTAACAACATAGACTGGATAATAAAAGGAACAGCCATGGCAGATAACAAATAGACATTTTCCCCTTCAAAATGTCAATGGGGAAATGCTACCAATAGTGAGTGATCCCATTAAAAGACACTGAAGTGTTTCAAACCAATCTAAAGAGAGATAGTGCATTATCATATTTAAAAGGATGGATTCTGAGGCCAGGATGCCTGGGTTTAAATCCTTATACTAATGTATACTAATGTGTGATCTTAGACCAATTATTTATCCCCTCTGTACTTCCATTTCCTAATCCGTAAAATGGCACAATAATAGTACCTACCTCAAGGAATTTTTGTAAGGAATATGAATACACACACACAAAGTACCTTGCACACAGTATGTGCTATTTAAGTGTTTGCTGGTATTAGTTGCAGTATAATGCTTTCTGCTAGATCATTCCTCTCTTGATACCTGATTGGGATCCCAGGCACCTGATAGTCAATTGACATATAGCTCTTTGTACCTCCTTAGTAGTTTGGGGGTTATTTCGACCCAATGCCCCTGCTGTCAGCCTACAATGCAAACATTCTAGTCACAGACTGAAAGAGCAGCTGAATTTTAAACACCTGGTAATAAGTCCCTTCTCCATGCCCAAACTGGTAATAAACACCTAGCTTCAAACAATGTTCAGGGGCTGGAATATTTCTCCTCTGTGAAAAAGAAAATAAAACCAAAAATCATAATAAAACAAGGAAGGAAGGAAAGGAAGAAGGAATAAAGAAAAGAAAGTGGGAGCAAGGAAGGGAGGGATAGAGGTGGGGATGGAGGGAGGGAGGAAGGAAGGAAAGAGGGTAGGAAAGAAGAAAGAAAAAGAAAGAAAGGAGGGATGGAATGGAGGGAGGAGGGAGGGAGAAAAAGAAGGAAGAAAGAGGATGGAGGGAGGGAGGAAGGAAGGGAGAAAGAGAGAAAGTAAATGAATAAAAGAAAGAGACAGAGAGAGAGGAGGGAAAGAGGAAGGAAGGAAGGAAGGAAGGAAGGAAGGAATTAAGAATACGTTAGAGGAGAATGTAACAGGGAACTTGCAAGGGGAGAGTGTCTAATGCATTGCCAAGTTTCTGTAACAGTCATTGATATAAGATGCACCCAAACCATTTGTGAGTGAGACTACCTATGTGTTTCCATGATGATGCCATCCTAGTGGTCAGGAGAATCTGAAAGGGAAACCAGCATCTTCTGATGCAAAACATTAATTTTTCTTCCTAGTTATTCCTAGGAGGTGCTTCCCCAAATCACAAACTTCTATTCAGTTTAATAAAGGTACTAGAGATTTTACTGAAAAATCTGGCTCCACAAATTTAAGGAGCTACCTAGATTTGCAATTTGGAAACCTTGGAGGCATCAGAAAATATACTCTGGGCGCTTACTGTTATTGACATTCAGTTAAATTCAACACTGTCTAAAGGGTCTCTAAGGAAATCCCCTCAATATACTTTTTGTGAATATGATAATCCACAAATAAATGGAAAACTACATTTAGAACAACCTCACTAAATGGTTCTTTCTGCTAGTGTTTATTATAAATCTAAGCAGCAAAAAAAAATGGGAAAAAAGATGAAGGAATAAATAGTTTATTTTAAGACAATTGTATGACTGGGATTTATACTTAATTTCTATAAGACTGCACAAAGAAGCTTTCTTAGTTAATTCAAGTCTCTGTATTGTAGCCTTACTCAATCATGTAAAAAAGCAACATCATTAATTATACAAGTGAAAGGAGGCATTGAAAAAATCCTGCATCCTTTCATTAACTTACAAAAATAAAATTAGTAATTATTAGTGATTTCCTGGACAAAGTCCAGAGCTGAATTAAAAATATCACTAACCACAGATATCTTCATTGGTCCCTTAGAGGAAGAAAATGCAGAGCTATAAAGCTTATCTGTTGTACTAGCTTTTAAAACATTAAAGGACTAATTCATAAAGCAGCCACACTACATTTGTAGTGCTTTTAATTTTCTTTTGCAATCCTTGGGAAAGGTGAAGAATGTTCCTTTCTCTAAGTAAAATGACCTGTAGTATGTAATATATAGTCTTGAGTGAGAATGGTTATTTCTTCATTCAGAAATCATGGATATTCTGCCCAAAAAATGAGATAGTTTTTTAAAAAGGCATATTCTATTTCTCAATTTTGGCATATCTTCTTTTAATGGACAGTATGTTTATGCTGATTCTAGAAAGATGGAAACACGTTTTCTAAAACATCTAGAATCTCTAGGGTCAATTGTACACTTTGTCAAATGTTATTCAGGAACTTGCTATCTAAATATGTTAAAATTATTAAAACATGGTGTAAATTTCAACTTGCTGGGCTTACAGCAACAGGCTCCTGGGTATCCAGTAGATCCTTCCATGCTGATGTTTTGGGACTAACCCTCCTGTGTCCCTGTTTGAAGAGACACGCAGCACTGACCCTCCCTGAGGTATGCAAGAGGTGAACTCTTCCTGGCAAGCATTTGGCTCTTTGAAGGCAGGTGTCTTTTGACTGGAAGAAGCAGGGTCAGCAGAGCTCTCTGCTGACATCAGGCAGAGGGGAAGGAGATGCAGTTTGTGGAGCATTTGGAGTAGGACTCCAGAGGATTCTCTTACTCATATTCATTTGCTTGGTATTTATGCAAAACTTCAACCTGTTTAATGATTACCCTTTTTCTCTGTTGTCTTTTGTAAAAACAATAAACTCAAGTTTGGAAACTGCTGAACAAACTGTTAAATTTGGTCAACTCCTGATTTTTCAGAATACAGATAAACTGATTTGCTGTCAGGTTTTACTCTTAGTTTATATTCTGTTGTCAGCCTGCTTCCCTGCTCCATCTCTTTCATTGGAGGTTGACAACTTAATCTAAGGTTAGACCAGGAATCAGAAAGTTAGTCCGCCAGGCAAAAAAAAAAGTAGGATAGGATGTGCTCCTCATCCCCGTCATCTGTTCCTACCTTCACCTCTGGGAGGGGTGGCTTAGTATTGTAAGACATGAATGCGATCCCTAGGACAGCCCATCAATGTCAGTACGATGGTTCATTTTGTAAATCCTTCACTCTGAGTAATCTGAAGTTTCCAGAACTGCTGCCCTCAACACCATGTGGTATCATCAACCCTCCTCCAGGAAGGTCCCTGAAACACTGGTCTCCAGGGTACCAAGTGTGTGGGGCAGCTGCAGGAAGGAGACAGGGAGGATGGGCCAATTGCGGGCCAAGGCCAAGGTTTAGAAATAGAAGAAGGAAGGAAACCAGGGAGAATGGGGTGCCTGGGAGCCTGTTTAAGGCCAGCTTGGTATGAACCAAAAGATAAGATGATGGGATGTTTTATATTATTACTTGTGTCCTTTGTGCACTTGATATTGGGTGGTTGAAATATTTTCTTTCTGGAAAGAGACTGCACCTTCATATACTTCCAGACATTTGAGGACATTGACACAGGATTCTTCAACCTGTGATTCAAAGTAGAAGACCTCGGATTTTCTGGCCAGTTTTTTACAGGCCTCTGTCAGGAGGGAATTTAATACCTAAAAGTTAAATCTGTGCTATGGTATACCATATATACTCCAAACAAAATTAAAAAACAGCATCAAATGGTCAGTGGTGGGATTCTACAGGCATGGCTGAAAGCGAGATATCACCAACTGCAGAGGAATGCCTGCCTCACGGGTCTGGACACAGTTGCTGGCAGGCTCACAGGAGAAGAGAGAAGAAGTGCAGAGTGTGTTCAGAACAAAGGCCTTTTTGAAACCACAGGCCTTTTTTTTTAATTTAATTCTAGGGACCAAAATTAAAGCTTCCTTAGAGTAGTTTTACAATTCTGAAAAGAACTGATTGTTCTAAAGCCACACCTTGGCTACTTCCTCAGCAATTATTACAACGAAAGATCATTGTCAGATGCATGTTCAGGAGGAAAGATACTCACATTGTAGTCTGCTTGGATTCCCCCAGGACTGGGGCTTTGGGGCAGTATATCTCACGCAGCCCTGGCACAGTCCTATGGGCATGCCTCACAGGGCCGCTGCCTGCACTGCAGCCTGCAGACCATTGGGGTTGTGAGCCAGAGCTTTTCAGTTTCAGAAATGGGAAGGGAGGTCAAGAGGAGTTTAACTGTTCTGGTCTCTCTCTCTCTCTCTCTTGAGCGCGTGCATGCGCGTGCACACACACACACACATCCCTCAAATTGTTTTTAGTGGGGAAAACATTCTGTCATGTATATGTGGCCAAAATGTTCTGAACCCATCACAAAACTGGTAAGAAGATGTAGTCCCTGTCCAGGAAGCACCTGTTGTTTCAGTTCCCCAATGGAGATAAGTATATACAGGGTCCTTAAAATGGTGTGACTTGGATAGAAGTCCCTGCTGGGAATATCTACTGGTTTTGAGGAAATGAAAGAAATATTACAAAAGGGAAGCAACTTCAAGCTTTCCACATGGGTTTTGATGGAAAAAGGGCCTGAAGAGGACATATCTACCTTAGGTACATGAGACTTCAGTTGAAGTTACCATTCTACAATGTTGTATGTTAGTAGTAAATAAAAATTATTGAAAAGGCAAAACTGGTCATTTGATCTGCTGTTACTAGATGAAGCCTGAATAAACATAATGCAGTTACAGGGAAGACAACTTTGTGTCTTAAGATAAACAAACAACAAATAAAATCTCCCCACATAAACTGAGTCACTTGCCTAAATACTAGTCTCGAAAATATATAAAACCTGAAGCTCTTTTTCTGTGAGCTATTTACTGTCTAATAAAACTTTATCCAACTTTGGCCATTCTGATATGTAATGACCCTTGCAGTACTTTTGTGCGAAATATTTTTTATTCACTGTGCCAGTCCTTGAGAGAAAATATTCCAGTGTGGTAAGGAGGCCAGTCAGCACAGGTAGGAGGGCTGCCCCCAGGGAGGTGGAGGGTAGGCACCTTTCCTTCCTTAGGCGGAAAATTCCTAAAGTGAGACACAACCATGAGCCATCAGCAGGCAACACTGCTGGTAGTTGGGTGAATGAATGTTTTGGTTCTGGAGAGGGATCCATGGGAGTGCATCACAGAATCCACTGCAAACTGTTTCCCAAAAGTTGGATTCCTAATTAGAGTACAAGTTTAAATTTTAATATTTGTTTACAGATTATTTTCCTTAGAAGTTTATGTAATTTGCACTTCTATCAGCAATGTATGAAAATGTCTATTTCTCCTAATACTCACCAGCACTTGGTATTATTGCTTTTTAAAATATTTAACAATGGCATATTATTGTTATTTTATGATGCATTTCCCTGATTGAACGTCCCTTTATTGGTGATTTGCATTTCTGATTTGGTGATATTTGAATGTATATGCTCTTTACTCATTTTTCTGTTGTTTCTTTCTACTCACACTTATAGAAGCTCCCGTATATAAATGATATTAATTCATTGTGATTTGTTGTGGTAGTGTCTTCTGGCTGTCTCTTAAAATCTGTTCTCCACTTCTTTGCATAGGCATATGGCTTCATCTCCTTTGCAGTGAAGTATGAGTATGTGTACATGTGTGTGTGATGAAGTGTGATTATGTTCTAGACAATGGATTATAAGCCAAAATGTCTGTTATGCCTATTTTCGTTTTTATCATCTGCTGGGTGTACGCAGATGACAATGGGTAGGGTAGATCCACAAGACAGAAGGAGCCTGGGCCCCTGAATCACCATGTGAGGTTAGGGCCTGCCAATGATGAACCCCCACTCTAGACTGTTAGGTGAGCAAGAAATAAACCTCTATTATTTTGAGCTACATTTTTGGAATGCACTATTTATTTTAGCCAGTTAGCCTATGCTAATGCAGGCATTGTTGTCTATTTTCTTCCCATTCTATGATTTGTAGTGGACCACACACACCCACGTTGTCTTTTAAAAGGCTGCTTAGAGAAAGATGCACAGGCAAAGGAGTCTTAGAGAGAGGCAAGAGGAGTCAGAGGAAAACTAGGACAGTGTGGTGATCAAGGAAACCAAGGAGAAAGAGTGCTTCAAGGAACAAGCCACGATCAGTCATATTTCACACTATAGAGAGGTCTAGTCCAAGGAGGCCTGAAACCTAACAGGTACTTTCATGATTGGTTGGTGAAAAGATGCCTCTGGAGGCAGGATTCCGCCAGAGAAGTATTAGAAAGTTTTCCTGTGTTGAAGAACCTTATCTGGAAAAGGTTCCTTATGCTGCTCTAAATGTTTATCTCCTGCTAATGAATGTGTCACATCAGTCAAATGTCTGGAATATGCCCACCCATCATGCCTTTGAACAGAAGTAAAAGCATGATTCAGTCCTGAAGTTTGATCCACACATGTCTGTAGGCCTGGGCACCTGGGAGATTCCAGCTCAGTCCACTAGAATGCGTCAGTGGCAGGTCATATGAACCGCTGTAAGTGCAGAGAGCCAAGCTGGTCATTCACACCTGAACTAACTGCGTCCTTCTTAAAAGGCACACATTCATGAGCCTACTATTCCCTGCTGTCTGAACATGACATATCAACTTTCCATTTTCCACCTATGCCTTATTCAACTCTCTTGTTTTCTCAGGTGAGCCTCTAAAAATTACTTCTACGGACAGAATATTGTGGGTTACTGACTCTTGAGACAGAAATAAATTCTGTTGCTAATAAGAAAAACAGTAAAATTCTATTGCACAATCCCAGCTGGGGGATTAAAATAAGAGGAAGTATATTTCTATTAATGTTTTAAACTAAACGGCCATGGAGATAATTTACCCACCATAAAAGTGAGAGATGGGAAGATATCCAGACATGTTGAAAGACATCAATATGAGTAATCATCAAAAGTATATGGTACTGTACTTTAAAAACCTGGAACTGAAGGTGCCTTTTCTAATTACCCATGACATGTGAAGTCAATTGTCCTTAATACATTCAGAATGACATATTACGAATGAATAGATATTAGAACTTTCTGCTCTGTTGCTCATAGAAACATCTGATGGAAGACAAGTATTTGGATATGTCACCTTATGTCTTAGGAAAAAAAGAAAGAAAAGATGACAATATGAAAAGGTAGAGTCATTCTATGCTACATGCTTTTAGTAATTCTGAGCATGAAATTATTCTTTGAAGAAAAGTTTTGTTTCTTAATTTAAAGTATATAACAAGTTTAAGCTATAGAGTTAAGAACCATCCATCTTACTTGATTCAAAATGCTTATTAGTTCCTGGCAATTAAACAGCATACATGCTTTCCATCTTAAGGTAATTTATCTTTAGTTTCTCCTTATGAACATATTCTGAAAACTATATAGAATCTAGCAGTATAGGGTCTATTCTCTCTTACTTATACCTCACCATTACATACTATTAAGGATTAAAGGCATCTGTTTTCTTCTATAATCATTCTATAACTTTTCCTATTAATTATTAGCAAACAAATTAAGTAAATATTCATATTTTGAACAATGGGAATTATCCAGGATTCCAAGACACTCACTTATTCCATGTGATTTTAAATGTATAATGTACAAAGTTGCTTTGTTTTTGCATTTGCCAAGTATCCATACAATGTGAAAACTGGCAAATAATCATAATGTCATCAAAAATATCTTTAATTTTTAAAAAGCAAAATAATATTTTCAGTGTTTCTGGACCTTATGTATATCCTGCACATTTTGTCAGACTTTTTGTATTGAGCACAATGCCATGGAAGGTGAAAGCATGATAGTCTGTTGAGTCTAGAGCTGATTCATGTACTCTGCTGGTAATAAGTACCATCCAGTGAAATCCACCAGACTGTCTCTCCTTCTCTTGCAGTGATTGCCATTCTCCACTTTGTATTGTTATTACCACATGTTTTCTTCCCCTCTCTGGAGAATGAGATGAGCTCTTCTAAACAGACCCATGTCTCACTCCTTGCTGGGTCCTTCAAGTGCCCCGCAGGCAGCTGGCTCTCGGCATATTGCTGCTGAATAAATAACTTCCAAGTGATTTATAGGGTATTCCATTTTGCTTTTAAAAAAATTAACACATACAAATAATTTTACATATGCCTAACTCATGGAGCCAATTTTGTTAATACTTTCACATTTCCACACTAGTCTTTAGAAAAGTCATACACAGGTCTGCACAGTATTCTGAGTTACCCTTTGTGGTTTGTGGTAATTTTTCCAAATTCTTAGATAAAATATTTCTGGTGTTACACATAAACATAATAAAAATGTAATGTGTTTTTATTTAATAGAATTCCTTCATGTTTTGCTACACTCTTCTGGGCCAGAATACATCTCTGTCTCTCTCTCTCTCTCTACATATTTAACTTCCTAAGCATTCCTCTCCACCCAAATCCAATATAGTTCTCTGTACTTTTGGAGGTTTTCTATAAATATTGCAACTAATTAACATACAAGGTTTCCCAGATGTTTATATAAAATAGTCTGAAATTTTACTTAACTTCCTTTATGCTTTACTACTTTCCCTTTTTGTAGACTAAAACCATGAAAGATGATGTTTTTGGGGATACATACTATAATAAGGTCCTTTCTAGCACTTCTTATAAATAAAGGTCATTGGATGGGTTCCAATAAAGATGTGACTGTGTTATGCCATATGATAAATTATGTTACAGCAAAGCTTTAGTTTTTCTATATCAGACTACTGGGGTTCTTTTTGTATGACTGAAATATTGTTGGGTTGGTAGCCTTAAAATTCCTTTTCCTCAGCTACATTTATAAGCTGTAAGGATACCCTTTGGAGTTATGATGGCTAATTTAATGTGTCAACTGACTGAACTAAGGGATGCCCAGATAGTTGGTAAAACATTATTTGTGAGTGTGTCTGTGAGGATGTTTCTGGGAGAAATTAGCATATGAATTAGACTGAGTAAAGGTCCACCCTCACCAACATGGGTAGGTATCACCCAGTACATTGGGGGCCCAAAAAGAACAAAAAAGGCACAGGAAGAGTGAATTCTCTCTCTCTTCTTGAGTTGGGTTGTCTATCTTCTCCCACCCTTGGGCATCACAGCTACTAGTTCTTGGGTCTTCAGAGTCTAAAATTTATATCCAAGCCAACCATTCCCCCATCCTTAGGCCTTTGATCTTGGACTGGGAGTTACATTATCAGCTCCCCTGGTTCTCTCAGGACTTCGGACTTGAACTAATCATACCACTAGTTTTCCTGGATGAGCCAATTCCCCTAACAAATCTCCTTTAATATAGCTATATATATTTATATCCTATTGGGTCTGATTCTCTGGGGAACCCTGACTATTCTAGGGCTGAGTGTCCAGATTCTAGTGTCCTGGAAGATCATTGATCACCAGGGGCTGTGAACTACACCATTCTTTTGTGCATCTTTAACAGCCCCAAAACTCACATTCCAGGCCTGAATGGAATCTTGTAGTTCATCAATTCACCCCACCAGTTTTCCCATGACAGTCTCATCTTTCAAACATTCAAAGACATCATTATATCATACCACCCTCCCCATACCAGACTTCCCCAAATTCAGATTAGCAGTTCAAGTTGTCAGTTTATCCTTATGCGATGTATTTCAAATCTCTTCACCCATCTGGGTCACTGCCCCTGGAAAACTCTCTAGGTCATGTCAAAACAGCATAGCCTGGTCCATACCACATTCATTCTTTGTCTGCTAGCTTTTGAGGGTCTGTGGTGTGCTGGGCACTGCGCAGAGCACTGGAGAGACACAGAGAAACACAACAAACAGAGCTGCTGCCCTTAAAGAGCCTACCATTTAGATGTGATTCATTTGTTAGTAAAGGGCAAGAGGTAAGTTGAATTCTGGCCACCACAAAAATGGGGATTGAATAGTAAATGTAATAGAGTAGAAAGAACATAGGCTCTAAAGTCAAACAGAACTGGATTACAGTGTTAGCTCTGTAACTTACTCTATGTTACATATTCATTTATTATATATTATGCATGTAAATATATGTAATTATATATAACATATATATAAATGTAAAAAATATATATGGAATATATATATGTACATGCTTTAAAAATATTTTGAACTTCAAATGTAATAATACTTACTATTAATGCGTGTAATAATACATATTTTGTTAGGAGGATTAATTCAAATAATCAATGCACATCGCTGGTGCTAAGTATTAATTTCCTTCCCACTTTTTTCAGTGATTTCTAGAATGCTAGTGTTCCATGAAGAAAGGTGTTGCAGTCAAATTAGTTGGCAAAATAAATAGGCTTAAGTGAAGTTACTTAAGCTTTCTTTTTAATTAAAACTCTTTTCAGAGCTTTTAACATGCTAATTTATTTTGTGACTAAAAGAACGTGGTTTACAGCATTTCCCAAATTTATTTGACCACAGAACCCTTTCTGGTAGTACACAGAATAACATCTTGTGTTTTTAACTGAACATGGTGTGAGAAACGTTGTCCTAGTGGGATCTTTGGATATGCTGCTTTGCCCCCTGGGCATGTCTGGAAGAATGACTGTCCCTCTAGGCCCAGGGAGTGGCCCATGCAGGAAAATTTATTCCAAGCAAACACGAAGAGGGCAAATATTTTCCCACTGCTTCAAGTAAGAAAATCGAGTCAGCAGTGAAGTAAAGGCTTAATCTTTTTTGTTTCATGTATGATAATTAGGTACAGTACTCAGGTTTGGGAAACCCTGAGGAATTACTGTAATGAAAATACTACAAGAATACATTATCAAGAAGGAGGAAAACCTAAAGATATTATGTGGTGGGCTGGGCCGAATCGAGCACGCTGTCCCCTTTCATGAAATTAAATATTTCTGTTTATATGATGGAAAATCTATGCTGATTCATTCTCATTAAGGCTCTAGCAAGTTCATCAGAAAAACTTTATAGAGACCTTGGGGAAAACTCAACAGGGGGGAATTTCCTGTTGGGGGCTGGAGGTGGGGAGAGAGTATTTTCCCTTTATTGGGGTTTGCCTTGTTAATTGGTGTTTGAAGAAACCCTATTTCTCTCATAGTTGAAGCTAAGCAGAATTAATGTTAATTAAAAAATCATGTTTGTGTTCGCAGAGCATATTTAAGCCACTAGTTAGGAAAAGCCTTGTCCAAAACACTTTTCTCATAGCTTTGTTTGCATGGGGAAGTGAAGGGTGAGCAGTTTCAACAAGGAAAAAGAGGGAGCTGCCAGTTTATTTCTGGAACACAGAAGGATGTGTTTCAAAGGATACTCAAAATAAAGAACACGCTAAAAAGCACAAGAAATGATCTACTTTTATTATTTTTTTAACCAGGGATAGAGCCAACCTTGTGACTTGTAAAACAGTACAGTGTACAAGACTGTGAGTGTTGCTGTGTGGCAATGGCTGGCGGAAGTTATGCTTGTACTGTTGATTATCAGTATTCTAAAGAATGTGGCTTTAAAGCCTTAATAGTTGTAGTAGACTATTTTCATTTGCTTGTATAAATCTGTACTGGAGTCTTTCCATTGAATATTCTTTAAGAACTATTTTACTTCACTCACAGAGGACTTCAATAAATAGATACATTGCCATCAAGTCCCAGAGGTCTATGGGCTTCCTTTGGGTATAATTAACTTGAATGGCTCACTAGATCTAAACAACTACCTCAGACAGTACAAGGGGAAAAAGTGAAATACTGCATATATTTTTCTGCAAGTTCTGGAACCCTCTGATTCTTTTTTTAAGGTTAGAATGTCCAAAATTTAGTTACATTTGGGTACAAGTAAACTATCACTAACAGAAATTCTGAAACATAAAATGACTTTCCAATTCAATGAAAATAATTATTAGGTTATTTGTTTATTTATGTATTCCTCATTTCTTTCTTAAAACATATGAAGTGGCTTATAACTAAGATCACATACAAAATAAATGTGATAAAATAAACCCAAGAATTAGAAATGGGTTCCATGCAAAGAGGTCATAGCAAATATTCCAACCACGAAGGCTTAGCTCTTGTTACTGTGCATTAATTTTGATTCTGAGTTTTCTGCAAGGCAGAATTTAAAAGGCAGCATCATGGATTATTATCATTAGAAATGAAGATGTGTATAAACAAAATCCTTTTTGAAAGCAAAATTTTTCTGGCACTAAATTTTAAAGGGAAAGCATTTTTTTGCATATGCTTTTCTCTCACATAATTTCTCCTTTGAAAATTGTTTTTAAGTGCACAAATGACTCATGAGTACATTAAACGCTACAGGCGTATACAGTTTAAAAAGTTCAACTTCACCTTCACCCTTTCAACCTCATTCCCCCACTTGGAGGTGACCTTTAGTAAAGTCTGGTATCGTTCTTGTCCTTTTTCTCTGTCCCCATTTCTCCCTCAGCCTCCATGTATGAGATCAGAGATCTGGATTGTTCTTTAGATGACTTTTATTCATCAAAACATTCTCCTATGTTTGGGTTGCTTCCAGTTTTTCATTATTACAAATAATGCTACAATAGCCATCATGTGCATGTTTAAATATTTTTGTGCAGTAGATATGATCAATACTTAGAAGTGGAAAAACAAAATCCATAATCCTCAAACTTTTTATGTGGACACTATTCCTGTAGGAATCTGTACTCTTTGGGGGAATTTTCTGACACATTGTTGAAAACCATTCTATTATATGAGCACTTTTCCTATCATATGATAGGACAATATTTTATATAGGTGATATCATAACATACCATGATCTCACATCTCAAAAACGCCAAGCTGTCACACAAGGATCAGTCGTTTCTAGGGATTTTTGTTTTTACTATTTTGTCCCTTTTTCATTTCTTTATTTCCCCAGCTTTATTGAGACATAATTGATGTATAACATTGTGTAAGTTTAAGGTGTACAACACGATGATTTGATACACATATATTGCAAAACGATTACCACAATAAGGTTCATTAACACCTCCATCACCTCACATAATTAGCTTTTTGGGTTTTTGTAATGAGAAGAACTTAAGATCTACTCTCAGCAACTTTAAAGTATATGAAATAGTATTGTTAACTATAGTCACCACGGTGTAATTTAGATGCCTAGAACTTAATTCATTTTATAACCGGGAGGAGTTTGTACCCTTGGTCACCACTTATTCCCTACTTCCTAGTATACCCAGAAACCATCATCTACCCTGTTTCTATGCGTTAGACTTTTTTAGATTCCATATGTAAGTGAGATCAAGCAGAATTTGTCTTTGAGTTATTTCACTCAGCATGATATATATATATCACACTGTCCTTATCCACTCATCTAGCAATGTGTTCATTTATTTCTTGACTATTAGCATTCATAAGCAGATATACAATTCAGGAAATAAATAATAAGGGAAAAATCTGAGTAATTTTTTTCATTCAGAGTGAGTGAAAAGATCTCTGTTACTTGATTTTAGCAGTAGAAAATCTAAGTTCAGCATGTTCCAAGGGAAAATAGTTTAAGAAACAGTGCTCCAAGATTGTCAGTCACAAAAATGAGAAACAATTTGTTTTACATAATACCATCACTGAAAGACTCACTTTAAGTTATTATCCAGTGTACCTTCAAAAATGAGCTTATAATGAATTTTAGATGAATTCCAGGCTGATAGTATCTTTAATCTTTTCATTATTGTTTAAGAATAAACTGACATTTAATTGCTGCTTCCAAAATAGTCCATTTGAATGTACACAAGCAGGTTTTGATTCTGCATAGACAAACCATGTCTTTAGCTTATACTTTTAATTTTTGATAATGCCTGAGAAACAGAATGATTCTTTCCAGGCAGGCATCTAAACAGTTCTAAAGAAATACTGAATAGAGAGCCACTGAAGTAAATTATAATCTGCTTAAAAATCCTGAAGTTTTTCCTGGTACAACCTGAGCATAAAAGAAATCAGAACTTCAATCTTAAGGTAAAAATCTGCATCTTCCAATTGTTTTCTTCTTACACCCTCTGAATTTGATGTCTTCTAAAGCAGAGATTCAAAGTGAGTTATGACCTCAGGAATGTTTGAGATTTAATGGGTTCAGCAACTCCACTGACCCAGTTCCCCTCTTTCAGACTCCTCATACCAGCTTCCTATATTAGCCTCATTCATTAATGATTCAGTTAATACTTTGAGTAAAGGAGGAGAAAATGTAATGGCAGTCAATTACTTCAGAACTATAGGTTTTACAAAGTAGACAAAGGATGGGTGTCCCCACAAGCACACTTATTTCAATACCCATAACCATAGCATAGCTTCAGAAATATGACCTGGGCCTTTCTTTTTTCTAAATTGGTATGTAGTTGATTGGATACTTTTAAGGATTTTAAATGTTAATAGGAATGAACACACCTCTTGTCTTTTATTTATCCACACTTTCACAAGATATTTTCAGAGATTTTGATTTAAGAGACCTGAAGTGTGGAAATTGTGAGGCAGGGTCCAAACACTGTACTTTGACTATGTTGACCTGGATTGCTCTTTAATACCTAGATCTCTGATTTCTTAAAGAAATCATTCTTATCTGGCTAGCCTTTTAAGATCAGAATCCAATGGTGATAATCAGGAACCAACAAGAGGAAACTATCACTAATTTCTTTTCTTCCCAGATTTTTTTGGATTTGAACACTGACTCGGTAATTTTTTTAATCCTAGGCATGGCATTCCTGAGTACTTTTGTGTTTGCATGCTTTTACTAGCATTACTTATGATCCCCCAGACTACTAACTACTAACTATACAGGAAAAAGCTGATCTGGGCTTTATTCTGGATGCCCCATGAGTTCTAGGTCAAGTTTTCCACCACAACCATGGCACTGAGATTCATATGGATCCTAGCAGATCTTGTACATCCCCTTAGGGAACTGCCTCTGCAACTGACTAGCAAATTCCAAAGTTTCCTCACCTGTATAAAAAAGGAGCCACTAATGACATTCCTCAGAGATGTGCTGTGAGAATAAATTGGGTAGTGCATACAAGGAGCTTAGCATGGTGCCCTAAAACAGAGAAAGTATCCTAGGGAAAAAAACAAGTTAGCTAGGGAAAAAAAGCCAGATACAAAGCAAATCCTGATATTCACTGAGGCAGATTTGCGGTGAAGGCTGATTTCCCCTTCTCTCTTTCTTTCTTGGGTTCTGATTCTTTTTATGTAATACAACAATAAGCAAATTAGGCTACATAAGACAACTGATTCTCAACACCATCACCATCTAATGCTCCTTAAGTTTTAAGACCAACAATGTACATTAATTGCCTATACCAAATGAACTCTGGAGGGCACACAAACTAGTTCAAATCCAGAGTGAGAGTGAAAGCAAAGGTACCTTCAGACTTGGTACAGTCATTAAGAGTAGAATGCCATTAGGAGTTATATATAATAGATGGGTTTCCCTCCAACCATTTATAAAGGATCCGTTTATTATTATCCGATTTACTCCCAGAACCTGGCCTAGCGCATCATGCATATGTGCATGGTTTGGGCCAGCCTCCAGCAATACAAGTTACAAAGTAGGCTGGAGAAGTATTTATTTGGCGAGGCAGAAGTCCAGTTTCTGGGACAGAACATCAACCTGCTGGGCATCCAGTTAGATCCCACAAGATCCTTACCCTCATCTGACTTAATGTCTAAGGTACTCTCGCAAGTTCTGGATTTTACTGACTAATGCAAACAGTTCCTATCCTACTTCTTCACCATGACAACTTCCTCAGCATAAGAAGAATTATGCTTTTTGCTAGTAGTCTAAAGCCTGCTGCATCTGAAGACCTAAAGAAACTGTCTCTGCCTCATTCCTTCTCCACGGTGATCTGCACTGTTTCTTCCTGGCAAAAGTTTATAGTGCTAACATTGTAGCATGAGCAGTCTCAAACTTGAATGCAATTAACTTTCAATTTTTCTTTTTTTTTTTTACTTGGCACAATTTATTTCCCTTCCCTGAAACATATTTTTCACCAGCTCTAGCTCTTTCTTCCAAACAAGAATTCCTATCTCATAGGTTTGTGAGAAATAAGTGCTTATGCAAAGCACTTTTGTGTATTTTAAGGTATTTGTAGCCCTATGATGTTAATCAAGGGTGGTCAAGGAGCAACTTTCAATCTTTTTATGAATTCTTTTCCCATCACTTTGTTTTTGAAGAACAGAACAGTAAATATTTTTGTTACCTGAGATCATATTAGAAACCAAGCATGGACCATTCTATGCTTAAAATCACCAAAAGGTTTAAGAATTTATTTAGTAGGTGTGGAATATACCGCTTACTCTATGTTGCCTGATTTAACTTTTAACATCATGCTTTCAGAATCAACAGTTTCATGTCCTTTCGTAGATTTGACTCTCTGGGACAATGTG
This sequence comes from Smutsia gigantea, assembly GCA_032199065.1. Classification (NCBI taxonomy): domain Eukaryota; kingdom Metazoa; phylum Chordata; class Mammalia; order Pholidota; family Manidae; genus Smutsia; species Smutsia gigantea. Next base: position 101,817 of record JAVSCE010009950.1, read on the forward strand.
AGCAGCATGGTCAGGCTGAGAAGGAAGAAAAGATTCCAGGGGATTCCTGGATCAGGGTTAGGCCATAGAATCCTATAAGATCAGGGGAAATACTCATTATGTAATAAAGTCAGAGGCAGTGTTTAAAGGATCAGATTATTTATTCATCACATACATTTGATGAACAGTTATGAGTATTAACCATATACTGGGTAACATACTAAATATGAGAGATACAGAAATGAGCAAAACCAAACATATCAAGTATCAGACATATCAGAATTCCTGCCTGCATACATCACAGAGTTGGGGATGCATATGTTAATTAAATATAATTTATGAATGTAAATGTAGAATTGTGGTAAGGGCTTGGAAGTTCCACGCTTCCTCTGAAGGGTCTGTAGAAAAATCTTTCTTTGCCTCTTCCTAGTTTCTGGTGGTTGCAGGCATTCCTTGATATTCTGGGGTTTGTCGTCGTATGCTTCCAATTTCTGCCCCATCTTTACATGGCCTTCTTGCTTGTGTATAGCTGTGCGTCTAAGCTTCCCTTCTTATAAGGACACCAGTTGTTGGATTAGGAACCACTCTAATCCAGTATGATTTATTTCCAAATAAGGTCACATTTATATGTACTGGAGATTAGGAGTTAGACACTTTTTGGAGGACACAATTCAACCCGCAACACAAGGATTACTTGTGTAATCTGCTTCCTCGGAGAAATCCCTCCTGCTACTTCTGATTAACCTCTTAACTTTTCAGGTTTTGACCTTTGCTTACTGACTATTGAATTGCCTTTCCTGCCATCTCTCAAACCCAACTGGCACCTCCATATCTCAGAGCAATAGAGCAATAGGTTTTTTGAAGTAGAAATAACTTTACAGAGGATGTTCTCTGTATATATGCAGTTACAATATATGCCTTTTACAACTGAGGCCATGGAAGCCCAGAGAAGGATGGTACTCTACCCCTCCCAGTCCATCCACTCCAGAAAGGAGTCCCTAACTTTATTCTTGTTTTAATTTCTGACCTGGGCATACCACGGATACCACAGGTATGTCTGCCTCAAACTCTGTCATTTGGCCACCTAGTCTTCCTAACTGTGCTATTTTCCTACCCCTCCCTCGCATCCCAATTAGCTAGTTTGACACGAGTGCTTTTCACAAACCCACCAACCTCACTTCTGAGTAATTACTAGCAAAACTTATTAATACCTAAGGTGCGAAGTCTTGGCCTACATTAGTTTCTGGCTTAAACACTGATTTTTCAACAATCAATCTAAGAAGAAAAGTCCCAAAGATAAAAATTATGCCAGATTCTCTTGCTGTGGTGACTCTTCACGTATCAGCTTATTTTTCAGAACAGCTATAAAACAGGACCCCAAAGATATGGACCCATTCCATAATTTGCTTAGTCAATTCCCTTGAACCCAGACAGGCTCTCTCTGAGCCAAACCCACTTCCTCCTTGACCTGAGGCCCTTTACTCTGGTTGCTGCTTAGAATATGATTAGAGAACTTGGGACTAACTACTTGAAAGGCAGTCTTCTATTTTTATGTTTGTTCTTCTGCATTAGAAATCCTAAGGGATGGACAGTTCACGCCTCACTGGGCCCATAACTGAAAAACCACTGGGAGCTTTCCCAGTATTTACTGACAGTTAGATTAACTGCTGTCTATTTCTGGCTCTGAAATGACTTTTTCTTTCTGTGAACTTGAACAAATAACTGTTATAACTATTTCCCTTTCCTTATAAAATGATATGCCTATTGCTTGTGGATGTTAGGCTTAACAAGGTTGTTATCAAGTGATTATACATTAACCTAAGTTATAAAATATTTTACAGTTATTTTTATTGGTTATGCTGCAGTATAGTTCAATTTGGGGTACCTATTTATTTATTTGGCACTTACTATGTACTAGCTTTGTGCTATATGCTGTTGGTAATCTACAGCAAATGGTAAATGTCCAATATGTACTTTGTTGATCGAAGTATAAGATATGGTACCTGTTTTCAGGGAATCTAGAGCTTCTGTGGTTAGAAGTACTTTGCTTATTTTGAGGAAAAAGCAATTTATTTAAATAAAATGTTCTCAGTCAGGTCTAGGCATTAGCAAGGATAACAGTAAAGGAAAGGACAAGGAACAAATATTTGTGAAGTACTTAATGTATACTAAATGCTTTACCAACATTATACTATCAAAAATTTTTATTTTATTCTGGCAAAAACATGAGATCTAGCCTCTTAAATTCTCAAGTAAATTTTAAGTCAATAGTACTGTTGATTAAAAGTACAATGTTGCTCAGTAGATTTCTAGAACATAATCATTTTACTTAACTGAAACTTTATGTGTGTCGATCAGTAACTCTTATTAACTCCTCCCCCTAGCCCCTGGAAACCACCATTCTATTCTTTGATTCTATGAATTTGGCTATTTTAGATGCCTTATAAAAGTGGTATCATGCCGTATATGTCTTTTTGTGACTGGATGATTTCACTTAGCATAATGTCCTCAATGTTCACCTGTGTTGTTGCATGTTGTGGAATGACCATTTTTAAAGACTGAATAGTATTCTATTGTATGTATATATACTACATATATCCATTCAGCTGTCAGTGGATATTAAAGTTGTTTCAATATCTTACTCTCTATGAATAGTGCTGCAATGAATATGAGGGTGCTCATGTCTCTTCAAGATCCTGACTTTCTTTCTTTTGGATAAATATCCAGAAGGGATTGATGTATTATATGGTGGTGTTGCTGAACCAAACAAACCTGGGTCCATTTGCCTGATGTTCAGAAAAGCTAAACACTGGCACTAGTGTGTAGTGAAAACAAGTGGTCATTTATTGCAGGGTGCCAAGTAACAAAGAACAAGTAGCTAATGCTTAAGGTCCTAAACTTGCCATTGGCTTACAAGCAATGGTTTATTTATTTATTTATTAAGGTATCATTGATACATACAATCTTATGCTCAGATTTTACATGAGAAACATAGTGGTTACTACATTCCCCCTATTATCAAGTCCCCACCACATACCCCATCACAGTCACTGTCCATCAGTGTAGTAAAATGCTATGGAGTCACTAGTTGTCTTCTCTGTGCTATACTGCCTTCCCCGTGCCCCCCCCCATATTATGTGCGCTAATCATAATACCCCTTAATCCCCTATCCCTCCCTTCCAACCCACCCTCCCCAACCCCTTTCCCGTTGGTAACCGCTATTCCATTCTTGGATTCCGTGAGTCTGCTGCTGTTTTGTTCCTTCAGTTTTTTGCTTTGTTGTTATACTCCACAGATGAGTGAAATCATGTGATACTTGTCTTTTGCCGCCTGGCTTATTTCACTGAGCTCCTAATACCCTCCAGCTCCATCCATGTTGTTGCAAATGGCAGGATCTGTTTTCTTCTTATGGCTGAATAATATTCCATTGTGTATATGTACCACCTCTTTTTTATCCATTCATCTACTGATGGACACTTAGGTTACTTCCATTTCTTGTCTATTGTAAATAGTGCTGCGATAAACATAGGGGTGCATATGTCTTTTTGAATCTGGGATCCTGTATTCTTAGGGTAAATTCCTAGGAGTGGAATTCCTGGGTCAAATGGTATTTCTATTTTGAGTTTTTTGAGGAACCTCCATACTGCTTTCCACAATGGTTGAACTAATTTGCAGTCCCACCAGCAGTGTAGGAGGGTTCCCTTTTCTCCACATCCTCGCCAACATTTGTTGTTGTTTGTGTTTTGGATGTTGGCCATCCTCACTGGTGTGAGGTGATATCTCATTGTGGTTTTAATCTGCATTTCTCTGATGATTAGCGATGTGGAGCATCTTTTCATGTGCCTGTTGGCCATCTGAATTTCTTCTTTGGAGAAGTGTCTATTCATGTCCTCTGCCCATTTCTTAATTGGATTATTTGCTTTTTGTTTGTTAAGGTGCATGAGTTCTTTATATATTTTGGATGTCAACCCTTTATCAGATACGTTTTTTATGAATATATTCTCCCATACTGTAGGATGTCTTTTTGTTCTACTGATGGTGTCCTTTGCTGTACAGAAGCTTTTCAGCTTGATATAGTCCCACTTGTTCATTTTTGCTTTTGTTTCCCTTGCCCGGGGAGATATGTTCATGAAGAAGTTGCTCATGTTTATGTCCAAGAGATTTTTGCCTATGTTTTTTTCTAAGAGTTTTATGGTTTCATGACTTACATTCAGGTCTTTGATCCACCTTGAGTTTACCTTTGTGTATGGGGCTAGACAGTAGTCCAGTTTCATTCTCTTACATGTAGCTGTCCAGTTTTTCCAACACCAGCTGCTGAAGAGGCTGTCATCTCCCCATTGTATATCCAAGGCACTTTTATCAAATATTAATTGACTGTATATGTTTGGGTTAATGTTTGGATTTTCTATTCTGTTCCACTGGTCTGTGGGTCTGTTTTTGTGCCAATACCAAATTGTCTTGATTACTGTGGCTTTGTAGTAGAGCTTGAAGTCAGGGAGTGTAATTCCCCCTGTTTTATTCCTCCTTCTCAGGATTGCTTTGGCTATTCGGGGTCTTTTGTGGTTCCATATGAGTTTTAGAATTATTTGTTCCAGTTCATTGAAGAAAGCTGTTGGTAGTTTGATAGGGATTGCATTGAATCTGTAGATTGCTTTAGGTAGTATAGCCATTTTGACAATATTTATTCTTCCTAGCCAAGAGCATGGGATGCATTTCCATTTGTTAGTGTCCTCTTTAATTTCTCTTAGGAGTGTCTTGTAGTTTTCAGAGTACAGGTTTTTCACTTCCCTCGTTGGGTTTATTCCTAGGTATTTTATTCTTTTTGATGCAATTGTGAATGGAATTGTTTTTCTGATTTCTCTTTCTGTTAGTTCATCGTTAGTGTATAAGAAAGCAACAGATTTCTGTGTGTTAATTTTGTATCCTGCAACTTTGTTGAATTCAGATATTAGTTCTAGTAGTTTTGGAGTGGAGTCTTGGATCATTTTTTATATTGATTTGTATAACATCTTTATATATTTTGGATATTAGTTCATTATCAGATACATCATTAGCAAATATATTCTCTCATACAGTAGGCTGCCTTTTCATTTTGTTGGTGGTTTCCTTTGCTATGCAAAAGCTTTTTAGTTCAGTGTAGTCCCACTTGTTCATTTTTTATTTTGTTTCCCTTGCCTGGGAGACATATCCAGAAGAAGTTACTAATGCTAATGTTTAAGAGTTACTGCCTATGCTTTCTTCTAGGAGTTTAATGGTTTTAGGTCTTAATTTAAATCTTTAGTCCATTTTGAGTTTATTTTTGTATTTGGTGTAAGGCAACAATCCAGTTTCCTTCTTTTGCATGCAGCTGTCCAGTTTTCCCAACACCATTTATTAAAGAGACTGTCTTTTCCCATTGTATATTATTTTTTTTTTCTCCAGGACTATTATTTTATTTTATTATTTTTTATTAAGGTATTATTGATATACACTCTTATGAAGGTTTCACATGAAAAAAAAATGTGGTTACTACATTTACCCATATTATTAAGTCCCCACCCATACCCCAATGCAGTCACTGTCCTTCAGTGTAGTAAGATGCCACAAATTCACTATTTGCTTTCTCTGTGCTACACTGTTTTCCCCGTGATCCCCCACACCATACAAACATAATACCCCTCAATCCTCTTCTTCCACTCTCCCTGCCTTCCCCCCACACCCCTCCCCTTTGGTAACCACTAGTTCCTTCTTGGAGTCTCTGAGTCTGCTGCTATTTTGTTCCTTCAGTTTTGCTTCATCCACTGTATATTCTTACCTCCTTTGTCATATATTACTTGGTCATACAGGCATGGGTTTATTTCTGGGCTCTCTATTCTGTTCCCTTGGTCTATGTATCTGTTCTTGTGCCAGTATCATACTGTTTTGATTAATGTAGCTTTGCAGTACAGTTTGAAGTCAGGGAGCATGATACACCCAGCTTTCTTCTTCATTCTCAAGATTGCTTTGGCTACTCGGGTTTTTTTGTGGTTCCATGCAAATTTTAGAATTATTTTCTCTAGTTCATGGTAAAGTGCTGTTGGTATTTTGTTAGAGATTGCATTGAATTTGTAGATTGCTTTGGGCAGTATGGCCATTTTAACATATTAATTCTTCCTATCCATGAGCATGGAATAATTTTCTATTTATTTATGTCTTCTTCAATTTATTTCATCAGTGTCTTATAGTTTTTCACCTCCTTGGTTAAATTTATTCATAGTTATTTTATTCTTTTTAATGCAATTATAATTTGGATTGTTTTCTCAATTTCTCTTTCTGATAGTTCATCATTTGTAAACAGAAATACAACAAATCTGTATATTGATTTTGTATCCTTTGTGTTTAAGGAGTTAATTTATTAATTCTAATAGTTCTTTGGTGGAGTCTTTAGGGTTTTCTATATGTAGAATCATGTCATCTGAAAATAGTAACTATTTAGCTCCTCCTTAGCAATTCAGATGCCTTTTTTTTCTTTTTCTTGCCTGATTGTTATGGTTAGGACTTCCAGCACTACGCTGAATAAAAGTGGTAAGAGTGGCATCCTTGTCTTGTTCCTGATCTTAAAGGAAAAGCTTCCAGCTTTTTGCCATTGAGTATGAGGTAAGCTGTGAGTTTGTCATATATGACCTTCATTATGTTGAAGTATGTTCCGTCTATACCCACTTCATTGAGAGTTTTTACCATGAATGGATGCTGAATTTTGTCAAATGCTTTTTCAGCATCTACTGAGATGACCATATGGTTTTTATCCTTCCTTTTGTTAATGTGGTGTATCATGTTGATTGATTTTCAGATATTGAATCATCCTTGCAACTCTAGACTAAATCCATCATGGTAAATGATCCTTTTAATTTTTTAATTTGGTTTGCTAATATTTGTTGAGGTTATCTTCATCTCTGTTTACCAGAGATATTGATATGTAATTTTCTTTTTTTGTAGTGGCTTTATCTGGTTTTAGTGTCAAGGTGATGTTAGCCTCATAGAATGAATTTATTAGCTTTCTTTCCTCTTCAGGAGGATTGGTATTAACTCTTTAAATGTTTGGTAGAATTCTCTTAGGAAGCCTTCTGGTACTTGACTTTTGTTTCTTAGGAGTTTTTTTATTATTGCTTCAATTTCATCACTAGTAACTTGTCTGTTCAGATTTTCTATTTCTTCCTGGTTCAGTCTTGGGAGATTTCATGTTTCTAGGAGTTTATCCATTTTGGTTAGGTTGTCCAATTTGTTAACATATAATTTTTCATAATAATCTCTTACAATTGTTTGTATTTCAGTGGTGTCTGTTGTAATTTCTCTTTCATTTCTGATTTTATTTATTTGAGTCTTTTCTCTTTTTTTCTTGATGAGTCTATTTAAAGGTTTATCAATTTTATCTTTTCAAAGAACCAGCTCTTAGTTTCATTGATCCTTTGTCATATTGTATCTCTACTTCATTTATTTATGCTCTAATGCTTATTATTTCCTTCCTTCTACTAACTTTGGGCTTTGTTTGTTCTTTTTCTGTTTCCCTTAGGTGTAGGGCTTGATTTTTTATTTGAGTTTTTTTTTCTTGTTTCTTGAAGTAGGCCTGTGATGCTAAAACGTCTTACTTTGTACTCCTTTTGCTGCATCCCAAAGTTTTTGCATTGTTATGTTTCTATTTTCATTAATCCCCAAGTATTTTTGAGTTCCTTTTTAATGTCTTTGTTGACCTATTGGTTGTTTAGTTGCATGTTATCTAGGCTCCATGTGTTTGTGTTAAAAAAAATTTTTTTTTTCTTGTAATTGATTTTCAGTTTCACACTGTTGTGGTCAGAAAGATGGTTGGTATGATTTAATCTCCTTAAATTTATTAAGACTTGTTTTGTGGCTTAAAATGTGATATATTTTGGAAAATGTTCCATGTGCACTTGAAAAGAATGAGTATTCTGCTGTTTTTCAATGTCATGTTATGTATATATTAAGTCTACTTGGTCTAATGTGTCACTCAAGGACATTGTTTTCTTATGATTTTCTGTCTGGATGATATATCCATTGATGTAAGTGGAGTGTTAAAGTTCCCTACTATTATTGTATTATTGTCAAATTTCCCCTTCATTTTTGTTAATATTTGCTCCATGTATTTAGGTGTTCCTCTGTTGTATGCATAGATATTCACAACTGGTGTATCTCCTTCCTGGATTGAGCCCTTAACCATTATATACTGTCCTCTGTCTCTTTTTACAGTCTGTTTTAAAGTCTGTTTTGCCTGATATAAGTACTGCTACTCCAGCTTTTCCCCCCAACCACCTGCATTTCTATTTGCATGGAATCTGTTTTTCCATCTCTTCATTTTCAGTCTGTGTGTGTCTTCAGGTCTGAAGTGAGTCTCCTATAGGCAGCACACTGATGAGTCTTGCTTGATTTTTTTTTATCCACTTGTAAGTGATTATTGATAGATATGTACTTATTGCCATTTTGTTAAACATTTTCTGATAGTTTTTGTCATTCTTCTCTGGTCCTTTCTTATTCTCTTGCTCTCTCCCCTTGTGAGTGATGATTTTCTTTAGTGTTATGGTTGGATTATTTTCTCTTTATTTTTTGTGTCTCTATTACAGGTGTTTGGCTGATGGTTATCTCCCTGGGCAGGTATTAGCTTTACCATTTCAGATGAGGAAATGAAGCTCAGGGAAATTTGAGGGCATGCCCAAATTTTCACCTAGTAAGTTTGGAACAGAACATGTTTAATGTTTAAATGCACTGAATACATTAACTAAAAAGATGGTACCTTCATTATTACATTAGTTTGCTAAGCCTAGATGCCAAACCCTGGAGCATGATCCCATTGTTTGGTTCTCTTTATTGCTGTAGAATTAGAGGTCTTCAGATTCTCCTGCTAATACATGACTATTCTCTGGGGGGAATAGCTTAGTGTGTCTAAAGTGTGATGATCCAACTACTTAGCTTTATAGTACCATCTTCTTTTCTCATTTTACAGGATGTCCCTTGCTTGCATCATTCATTTCAATTATCTCTATGCTGCTCATTCCCATATCTCCCTTCTAGACACTTTCTATATATTTTTCAAATTCAGCATATTCCAAATCAAACTCTAATCTCACCTCTCCTGTTCACTTCCAACTTGGGGAAACCTTCCTTCTTCTCCTTTTCCTGTATTGCCTTCTAGGTCAATGCCATCAGCCAAGCTTGTCCAAGATGGGGACCTCATTTTTGGTTTTTGGATCCATTTAATTTCTTCACTCATTAAACCAGTCCTGCAGATTCTACCCATGACATCCCCCAACCGTCTTCTTCCATACCTTCATTGCTCTTGCCACAGTTAAGCCTCTCACCACCTATCACTTGAACAGTTATGAGGGCTTCCTAATGAGTCTCCCCGGTTCAAGTCTCTTCCTGTTCCATTCTACCATCTCCCAACTCCAACACTGCCCCCCCCACCACTGCCCTACCTTGGGTGACAGAGCCAGGCCTGAGTCAATCCCAGTTTACCAACCTTGTCACTCCACATTTACCCTGACAATTCTAGGCTTCAGTGAGGCCAAATTTTCTTGCTATTCTTTAAAAGCATCAAACTCTGTTTTGCACCTTGACCTTTGTACCAACTGTCTTCTCACCCTCAAATAAATATCCTTTTTTATTTTTCTCCTGAGTAAACATCTACATACTGTCAGAGAATGCACTCAAATGCAATCACCTAGTGAGGTCTTCTTGACTCTCTGAGACAGAGTTAGTTCTGCCTTTCTCTGTGTTTGCCTTCCTACTTCATACATGCCCTATTATTACCCTTAATACACTATGAAAAAGTTTTTTTGTACTTACGGTGCCCCATTAATCTGAGGGCTTCTTTTAACAACAGGACTATTGGTTAGCATCCATTTTATTATGAAATATTTTAAGTATTCACAAAAATATATTTAATAATATAACAAACACCAATGGACTCACCTTCCGGCTTTGTCTTGTTTGCTTCAAATATGTTTTAATAAACAGAATGTTACAGACAGATGGTTGATCTCTGTGTACCTTCTCCAATCTGGTTCATTCTCCTGCCAGAAGTATTCACCACCCTGAATGTGCAGTGTCTCCTATTTACACGTTTTTACATTTACTACATAGGTACATATCCACAAACAATAATTTTGTAAGTTCTAAAAAAGGTTTTTAAAAATGATATCCTATGTGTATGCTTCTGCAACTGAATTTTTCTTTTTGCTAACTATTATGTTTTGGGGGTTTAGTCACACAGGTATATATAGCACTCCTTCATTAATTTCAACTACTATATTATATATTTTTAACATACTCTGATTTATCTGGTCTTTCATTGATTTTTAGGCCTTTCATGGTTCTTAACTGTACATGTCTCCTTGAACACATCTGATAGTTTCTCTAGGGTATAGAAGTGCTGGGTTGTATTTCAGGATGTGAACATCTTTCACCTCAGGACATATAACCACATTGGTGGCTGGTGCTTACACTTATTTATACTCCAGACAGCAATGTTAGGAATTCCTCTTGCTCCCTTTTATCCCTATTGCCTAGCAAAAGTCTGGCACACAGGAGATGCACTGTATCTGCTAATGGTGAATGAATGAACAAGTGAATGGTACTTGAATTTATAGAAAGTGAGCCAAAAGAAGCAGAAATACAAGTAATCTGAAGTGAAATCACCAATAGAAGATCTAGACCTGTGCTATTTAAATTCAAATTAATTTAAAATCAAATTAAAAATTCAGTTCCTCAGTTGCTCTAAATATTTCAAGTGCTCAAACATGGTTAGTGGCTACTGGCTACCACACTGGGCACACAGATATGGGGCATTCCTACTAAGACAGAAAGTTCTATTAAATAGCCCTCATCTAGACAACAGGTCTTCTCTTTCCCCCTTTCCACTCCTCATCTGATTTGAGCACCTAGTACTTTCATAGTACTTTCTGGATGCCTAGAATTCTCACCACACTTGCCTTCTTAGGCTGGAATCCATAATTCATGATTTTTCATTTGATTTTTCTTTCATTTTAAAAAATCGTGGTAAAATACACATAAGATAAAATCTACTATTTTAACTATTTTCAAGTATACAATTCAGTGGCATTAGGAACACTAACATTATTGTGTGACCATCACCACCACCCCTCTCTAAACTTTATCTTTCATACTGAAACTCTGTAATTATTAAACAATAACTGCCCATTTCTCTCTTCTCCCAGCCTCTGGCAACCACAATTCTACTTTTTGTCTCTATGAATTTGATTACTTTAGGTACCTCATATTATGGAATCATACAATATTTTGTATCTGGCTTATTCCACTTAGCATAATGTCTTCAAGGATCATCCATGTTGTATTATGTGTCAGAATTTCATGCTTTCTTTTAAAGGCTGAATAATACTTCATTGTATGTATATAGCACTCTTCATCTGATTTTACCTTTGTCTTTATCCCTCAGGTACCAGCTGGGTGACTGCCTAGCCAGACAAAAGCAAGCCATAACACTAACAACTGACGCAGGTTTAGTATGAGGCTCCCCAGATGCAACACTGCAATGTAACATATTGGAAAGAATAATGGGCCAGGAATGAGGAGTAATGGGGTCTGCTGTATGAGAGCTGGGTAGCCTTGGAAAGTTACTTTAATGCTCCAAGCATCTAAACTAATCTAAAAAAAAAATAAGGTCTTTCTTTCATCTTAAAATTCTGTGGGTTTAAGAATGTTCTTCAATGCATTGACTCAAAGTTAATAAGGAAAATGGATCTGAAGGCATCACAGCAAAGTAAGGGAAGTATTTTGGCAAAAAGTGCTTCTAAAACTTTTCAATTCCACGAGAGAGAGAGAGGCAGCTTACATTATGGGAAAGGCCATAAACATCAGATACTTCAGTGTCTAATGTCTCCCAGTCTAGAGTTAAGGGCTAAATCTTGGAGAAGTCTTATCTATTTCACTTAATTTTCAACTTTCTACTAGACTTCTGAGATCTTCTTTTTATTTTTTTAAACTTAGTCCCATAGATTATTTCAAAAGAGGAATGAAAGTCAGTATTTTTGCATATTATTGGTTTTGTTCTATATTGTTACTATTCTCTAATCTATTTCCTTTTACTTTTTCCATTTATAATTGGTCATGATTCTCTAATCTTTACCCTCTGGAGATATGTTTCTTCCCAAGTGTAATTAAAAGGCTACCTCAGAAAGCAAACAATAGTGATGTGGCCAAATAAAGCACACGGATTGGTTACGTTCCTCTTATTGTAATCTGGCTTGGGAATGGCATGGAAAAG
>JAVSCE010009951.1:0-91265 GCA_032199065.1 Smutsia gigantea
TTGTTGCAAATGGTAGGATTTGTTTCTTCTTATGGCTGAATAATATTCCATTGTGTATATGTACCACATCTTCTTTATCCATTCATCTACTGATGGACACTTAGGTTGCTTCCATTTCTTGGCTATTGTAAATAGTGCTGTGATAAACATAGGGGTGCATATGTCTTTTTCAAAGTGGGCTGCTGCATTCTTAGGGTAAATTCCTAGGAGTGGAATTTCTGGGTCAAATGGTATTTCTATTTTGAGTTTTTTGAGGAACCTCCATACTGCTTTCCACAATGGTTGAACTAATTTGCATTCCCACCAGCAGTGTAGGAGGGTTCCTTTTTCTCCACATCCTCGCCAACATTTGTTGTTGTTTGTGTTTGGATGTTGGCCATCCTCACTGGTGTGAGATGATATCTCATTGTGGTTTTAATCTGCATTTCTCTGATGATTAGCGATGTGGAGCATCTTTTCATGTGCCTGTTGGCCATCTAAATTTCTTCTTTGGAGAAGTGTCTATTCATGTCCTCTGTCCATTTCTTAATTGGATTATTTGCTTTCTGTTTGTTAAGGTGCATGAGTTCTTTATATATTTTGAATGTCAACCCTTTATCAGATACGTTTTTTATGAATATATTCTCCCATACTGTAGGATGTCTTTTTGTTCTACTGATGGTGTCCTTTGCTGTACAGAAGCTTTTCAGCTTGATATAGTCCCACTTGTTCATTTTTGCTTTCGTTTCCCTTGCCCGGGGAGTTATGTTCATGAAGAAGTCGCTCATGTTTATGTCCAAGAGATTTTTGCCTATGTTTTTTTCTAAGAGTTTTATGGTTTCATGACTTACATTCAGGTCTTTGATCCACCTTGAGTTTACCTTTGTGCATGGGGTCAGACAGCAGTCCAGTTTCATTCTCTTACATGTAGCTCTCCAGTTTTGTCAACACCAGCTGCTGAAGAGGCTGTCACCTCCCCATTGTATATCCAAGACTCCTTTATCAAATATTAATTGACTGTATATGTTTGGGTTAATGTTTGGATTTTCTATTCTGTTCCACTGGTCTGTGGGTCTGTTTTTGTGCCAATACCTAATTGTCTTGATTACTGTGGCTTTGTGGTAGAGCTTGAAGTCAGGGAGCGTAATTCCCCCTGTTTTATTCCTCCTTCTCAGGATTGCTTTGGCTATTCGGGGTCTTTTGTGGTTCCATATGAATTTTAGAATTGTTTGTTCGAGTTCATTGAAGAAAACTGTTGGTAGTTTGATAGAGATTGCGTTGAATCTGTAGATTGCTTTAGGTAGTATAGCCATTTTGACAATGTTTATTCTTCCTAGCCAAGAGCATGGGATGCATTTCCATTTGTTAGTGTCCTCTTTAATTTCTCTTAGGAGTGTCTTGTAGTTTTCAGAGTACAGGTCTTTCACTTCCTTCATTAGGTTTATTCCTAGGTATTTTATTCTTTTGATGCAATTGTGAATGGAATTGTTTTTCTGATTTCTCTTTCTGTTAGTTCATCATTAGTGTATAGGAAAGCAACAGATTTCTGTGTGTTAACTTTGTATCCTGCAACTTTCCTGAATTCAGATATTAGTTCTAGTAGTTTTGGAATGGAGTCTTTAGGGTTTTTTATGTACAGTATCATGTCATCTGCAAATAGTGACAATTTGACTTCTTCTTTACCAATCTGGATGCCTTGTATGTCTTTTGTTTTGTCTGATTGCTGTGGCTAGGACCTCCAGTACTATGTTGAATAACAGTGGAGAGAGTGGGCATCCCTGTCTTGTTTCCGATCTTAGATGAAAAGCTTTCAGCGTCTCGCCATTAAGTATGATGTTAGCTGTGGGTTTGTCATATATAGCCTTTATGATGTTGAGGTACTTGCCGTCTGTACCCATTTTGTTGACAGTTTTTATCATGAATGGATGCTGAATTTTGTCAAATGCTTTTTCAGCATCTATGGAGATGATCATGTGGTTTTTGTTCTTCTTTTTGTTGATGTGGTGGATGATGTTGATGCATTTTCGAAAGTTGTACCATCCTTGCATCCCTGGGATGAATCCCACTTGATCATAGTGTATGATCCTCTTGATGTATTTTTGAATTCGGTTTGCTAATATTTTGTTGAGTATTTTTGCATCTATGTTCATCAGGGATATTGGACTGTAATTTTCTTTTTTGGTGAGGTCTTTGCCCAGTTTTGTTATTAGATGATGCTGGCTTCATAGAATGAGTTTGGAAGTGTTCCCTCCTCTTCTATTTTTTGGAAAACTTTAAGGAGAATAGGTGTTATTTCTTCTCTACATGTCTGGTAGAATTCAGAGGTGAATCCATCTGGTGTGGGGGTTTTGTTCTTGGGTAGTTTTTTGATTACTAATTCAATTTCGTTGCTGGTGATTGGTCTGTTTAGTTTTTCTGTTTCTTGCTTGGTCAGTCTTGGAAGTTTGTATTTTTCTAAGAAATTGTCCATTTCTTCTAGGTTTTCCAGCTTGTTAGCATATAGGTTCTCATAATATTCTCTTATAATTCTTTGTATTTCTGTGGGGTCCGTTGTTATTTTTCCGTTCTCATTTCTGATTCTGTTTATGTGTGTAGATTCTCTTTTTCTCTTAATGAGTCTGGGTAGGGGTTTATCTATTTTGTTTATTTTTTCAAAGAATCAGCTCTTGGTTTCATTGATTTTTTCTATTGTTTTATTTTTCTCAATTTTATTTATTTCTTCTCTGATCTTTATTATGTCCCTCCTTCTGGTGACTTTGGGCCTCATTTGTTCTTCTTTTTCCAATTTCAGTAATTGTGTCTTTAGACTATTCATTTGGGAATGTTCTTCCTTCTTTAAATAGGCCTGGATTGCAATATACTTTCCTTACCCTATTCAATTTTAATACTGAACTAAGGAGAAAAGTCATAACCAGATTTTAGAGCCACCAATTCAGACCTCCAATTCAGCATTCATCTTTTCACCCCACAATTTCCTGCCTTGAGAAATAAAAGCCAAAGCTTTTCTCTTCTAGTTCTCCTTGGGTTAAAATGGAGCCAAGTTTTCTAAAAAGTAACCTTAAATCTTCACATTTGTTTTATGTTTTTATTAAATTCATTTCTACCTGAGAATAATAGCAAATCAATTCATTGTAAGAAAAAGAGGCAAAACTGTATTAAAATAATATAAAAATGGCCTTTAAGCTTTCATGAAGAGATAACCACTGAAGTATTTTCAATTGTTTCCTTCTAACTTATTTTCAGATACACAGGGTGAACACATGCAGCTATATGTACAATCAGTCCTGTATCCTCTTAAAATTTTAACTTAATATGTCCCTATGTCAAAAAATATTCTTCAAATTTTGATTAATGTCTGAGTTATATTTATAGAAAAATATTTTCTATTTTATCTGTTATTGAATTTTAGATAGGTTCTAAAGGGATGAAAATTCTATATTTTCTTTAGTTTCTCTAATTGTAAGGTACTCAAATAATGGGGTTTTGGTGTGAGCATTAATAAGAGAATTGAAAGTCAGGCGGAAATCCAAAAAACAGGGAACACTGTATGGTTAGGATTTAGAGACCAGAATAGGATTCAAGATATCTCTTGTGGTAGAGACTAGGGCTGCTCATCAATACCTATGGTTCTTCTCTCCCAGAGACTTGGTATAGATTGTATTTCTGCACTTTTCTACCTTCTGAATTTAGGTATGGCCATGTGACTTGCTTTGGCCAATGAAATGTGAGCGGAAATAAAATGTGTCACAACCACGTGGAAATATTGACTGTGTGTGGTTCTTCACACGCTCTTCCCATGCTATAGTGCATGTTTTGGGTGCCCTGCCCCATTCTCTGTTACCAAGCTACTTCAGCCTCCCTCTGGTGCGATAAGTGCTGCTTACTGAGTTACAGCTCCCCTCTTCTCCAGAGAATTGCCCTATATCCCAGAGGAACTGCACAGTCTCTCCACCTTGAGGGACAGCCAGCCATGAATGACCAACTCCATGATGTAATTAATGCTTATGAGCTCCTTGTGGGACCAGGCTGAACTAGTCTCCACATCTTTTCTCAGTTTGCTTTTCCTGCCTAGCCCTGTTTCTCTTACTCCCCTTTCCCAACAGAACTCCATCAGTAAGTCACTGTCACAAGAAGCCACATCTACGTCTTGGCTTCTAAAGTCCCACCCTAAAATACCTTCCCAGGTGACATGGTAGCACAGTGTGGGAACCTCAGTTGGAGGACTTTGCCCTCAATGCTGCCCAGAGTAGACAGGACTTTCAGTGTACAAATGTAAGTCAAAGGTAAGACTTGTGGTGCTAATACATCAATATTTGGGGGAATTATGAGTCTCTTCTGACTAATAGAGCATTACAGATGGACCTTAGTAGCAGGAGTGTCTAGATCTTCTTCCTGGACTCATGAACTGATTTGACTCACCTACACACTCCATCTCTGCTTCTGTTTGTGTGTCTCACTTCACCCACTGCAAACTAGCTACCTCTCCTTCTTCTCTGCCTTCTGCCTCCTCGTCTATAATCTTAGTATTAGATGCCTTTTAGATCCAGCTTGGTCATGACTCCTCAGGCTTCCTGATCTACCTCATGGATGCTATCTATTGCATCAGCTTTAGCTCTATTTCCAACCTAGTTTTCTATGAGTTTTCCAATTCCAATTCCCAAGAATGAGAATCTGAATGGCCAACTTCATTCTTGGGCTTCTTGTGAGTCTCTGTCCTGGCTACCTTTGAGTGAAGTCAGCAATAGCCTAGGCATGAGGCACATGGTTATTTAGTGTTACCCCAGATTTCCCAGAAATGGAAACATTCTGACATGGATCTATGACTTGAAACTGGGCCATAGCTCCAATAGGAAGAGCTAAGTGGTTTTTGGTCTTATACTCAAGCCTAAGGAGTCATGACCAAGCTGGATCTAAAAGGCATCTAATACAAGCAGTTTCCTCTTTGGATTACATCTTTGCCATGGAAGTCATCCTCAAATTGACAGTAGAGTCAGAAGAGACTAGGGACTCCTCTCATACCTGAGGGAATTGCTGTCTCCCACAAAAGGCCAGCTGGGAGCCAGGCATATCGAAATCCATAAACAGAGGCATGTGTCCTGCACAGGCAAAGGAAGTCCTCATAGTTCACATGATAAAATGAGCCCAGATAAGCAATTAGAAATAATGCTCAAGTGTCTGAATTATGCTTAGAGCATCTCTTCTTGGCGGATGGTGCCTGAGAAAGCATTCCAAGATTAGGGACCCTGTCCAGATGCCTGTTACCAAAGATATCACTAACAATCATGGTCATGTACATGCACACACCCATCCATCCATTCAATCACTCATTAAACAGGTAGTTGTTGAGTACCAACCACGTGCTAGGTATGATTGTTTTTCCTGTTGACATATGAATAACAAGGCAGATAAAATCACTGCCTTCATGGAGCTTACCTTCTAATTCAGGACAGTCAATGAGCAAAGATGTAAATGATAGGTAAGTTTCTGATGATGACTACACAAAAGAATGAAGCAGGGTAAGGAAACTAAGAGCAATTGAGTTAGGGGTAGTATTTTAAATAGGATGGTCAGGGAAGACCTTATTGAGAAAGTGATGTAAGCAGGCCTGAGTGAAGTAAGGGAGAGACCCACTGAAAAATCCAGGAATAGAAGGCCACAGGCAGATGGTATAAATGCCCTGAAGCAGGAGCATATCTGGAAAAACAATGCAGGTAGAAACATACAAGGAAGAGTGAACAGTTTGAGTGGAGATCTTGAGGCAGGAAAGTACTTGGCAAATTCAAGTAACCCAAGGTGAGCTCTTCTGAGTGCAGCTCAGAGAGTCAAAGGAACAGTGAGTCAGTTGCTCATCTGGTAATAGGCAGGGAGAAAGCTTTGCAGACCCTTTGTAGCCCACGCTATGGATTTTATATTTTATCCTACTGGTAATATGTGTCAAAAATGATTTACTATGGTTGAGTTGAGGCTTAATGATGACTTGGTAGGGAAGGAAGGGACAATGGAAATGGAGAAAAGTGTTCAGGGCCAAGGTCCATTTTGGAAGTATGATGGACAGGACATGGTGATTGACTGCAGGTAGGAAGTGAGAGGGGGGAGGTGACAACAATGGCTCTCAGGTCTTTAGACAGCTGGTTGAGCAGAGATGTCATTTACCAAGAAGGGGAACTGTCAAGGGGAAATTTGGAGAGGAAAGGAACATTAATCAGATTTAACTTTATTAACTACAGTAAAGTACTCTTACTCATATTTGATGACATATAAACACATTTAGGGAAGTTATTTCATTTGCTCAGGATAACATATCTAGTAAGCAAAGGAGTGTGGTTTCATACCCACATTCATCTGACTGATTTAAAAAACTGTGTTGTTTCCTCTATGATTCTCACACACCTTCTTAAGTGGCATCAGAGCACCGTATGGAGCATAATAGAAACAGTGACACTGTGAGGCCAGCCAGAGAAGTGACCTGAGCACACCCTGCAGGTGCTGAAAGGGCCGCACCAGGACCCAGGGCAAACACCCGGATTGTGTGGTCATGCCCTGCAAGATGGGGAGACTGGAAGTCAACCACCAGTCACTGTAATTCTGGCCAAAATGGTTTCTTCTTTCAAAATGTTTTTGGGGACTAAAAACTGTTAACTTTGAGTGGTGGTCTCCAAATATGGTCTCTGGACAGGCAGCAGCAGCCTCACTTGAGGACTTACTAGAAATGCAAATTCTCGGGCACCACCCCAGACCTACTGACCAGAAACTCTGGGGCTGGGACCCAGCTATCTGTGTTTTAATGCTCCTTTGAAAAAGAAAAAGGAAACATTAAAAAACCTCAGTTGGCCGAAATCCCTGGGAGAAGAGGAGCCATCGCGAGCCATTTGCTCAGTCCCCTCAGCTACAGTTGAATAAGCCTGGAAGACAGTGGTCCCCAAGGTTTAGCTTTGAACAGAGAATCTTTGCAGTGTGAATTGGCTTTAAGAAGGAACAGCAAGTGGCTCTTTGGTAAGACTGTTCCTCAAGAGCATTCCTCATCCCTGTCTCCTCTGTGTTATGGGTGCCCCTGCACTGGGCCCCACAGAGTACCATTCTGGTCACCAAGTGCTTGGGAGCACATGAGGCTTTACTGTCTACAGAAGGCTCCCACATTCTTTATCCAGTTTACTCTACGGCAAGTAGGGTAGATCATATTTTTCCCACTGCACAAACGAGAAGACAGATTTACAGAAGAGGAAAGTGAGCCTCTCAGATGAGTAAAAATCATGAGCAATGTAAATTTTAGATATTTTACCTCACTGAATTCTTGAAGTGAGAGCAAGTCTTGTCTCACCAATGGGTTTCAGCCCCAGGCAAGTTCACTCTAGATTCGATGAGACGGCAAAATGACAATGGAATAGTCTTGGGGTGAAAGGGGTTATGCCCGGCTTTATTCTCATGGTGGCAAGTCAAGCACTAAAATCCTGTCCACCTCAGGGCAAGTCTGCAGGCAGCAAGCCAGCCTCTGCGTCCCTGTGTCCCCGCAGCCGTCTCAGTCTGTGTCCTCGGTGCTGCCACCACTCCAGCCTCTGCTCTCCTGCAGCCGTGCAGCCCAAAGCACTGGATGGAGCTCTTTATACAGAGTCAGTAATACCGCATTGCCCACAAGTGTGCAGTGGGCAAGCCAACCAGGGTCAGGTGAGAATCCTGGCCATAGGAATTTTCGTTTTCTCTACAGTCTTGTTTTCATTTCAAAGATGATGAAACCTTCAAAAACAGAAGCACCTTGCCTAAAGTCACAAAGTAGGAATTCTGGGAACATTACTCAAACTCAAGGCTTCTGATACCCAGCTCTTTTCTCCGGGACAGAGATAAGGACTTTAAAGCCCTCACAGGTCCAGAAGCTTTCATGAATGTCATACTGATCTCTGGAAAACTGAATATTTCAAAATAATTTTGCTTAGTTAAAATTTGATTTATCCCAACAATGAACCTAGCCAGAAAAACATCACTGGGCAAATCCTTGCATTAGGAACGTTTGTGATAATAAGTGCAACATTCAGGGAGCTGACCAAGATGAGGTTGAACCACTGAGGGGAAGCTTTGCCCAAGGGTCTGAATCCCCTTCCCAGCCTCTGGCCTGCCCTAGCCACAGTGAACATTGTCACACCCTATTTGATTACTCAAAAATCCCACCCACAACACCCTGGAAAGTGTAAGTGAGGTGTTCCCTTTCCTTTTCGGCACAGAGATGTGACCTGTGGCCATCTCTCCCTTTGCACTGCGTGAGCCACCAATGGTACACACTCAGAGGTGTCTGGGAAGAGGGTTCCTGCCCATGAGGGTGATGCCTCCAGACCACCTTTGGCAAGTCTGGATCAGCCCGCATGTCCAGCAGGCAGGCCTCTTCAAGACAATTGGCCTCACCCAAATTTAGACTGCAATCCCCTGAGGGTATCGTAATTACTTTATCTTCCCAAATGAGTCACTGGACTACAACAGAGAGCCTGTCGATCACCTTCTGCTGAGAAATGTGTGATGACACCCTACTGCTTTCAGGATGAAGTCCTAAATGGAATGGGAAGAAGAGAGTTTGAATTTTCTAGCAGCAAGAAAATCCATCACTCAACAGTCATAGGTGCTCTTCTCTCCTTCATGATTCATTTGTTTAAATTATGGTTGATTTCCAGATGATGAAATGGGGGTGGGAGGTAATCAAGTGAATAAAGCAGCCATGCCCTGGCAGAAACCAAAAATGAAAATGGCTTTTCGTCACAAGTTCTGGCTTCTTTGATTACAAGGAATCCAGTCTGTGTCAATCATCTCATGCTATCTCTCAGCCTCTGGGACTGGCTCAGCAATGGACCTGCGTCCCAAGTCAGGCCAATAAGACCTGAGGGCATAGTTTGTTAAGGCTTCTGGGAAGGACATTTTTTTGTTCATGAGGGAGAGCTACTGCAAGAGATGCTGCCTTGTCCCCTGGGACTTGTTGTGTGTGGGTTGGGGCTGTCACGTTTCTTCGAGCCAGAGGACAACAGCAGGCCACAGAGAAGGACAAAGTCCAGTAAGTCACGAAGAAATGACCCAAGACCGCACTAGGCCTTGTGACGTGACTCCTTCCTTCATGCAACAGCGAGGCCCCACAGGCAGGAGCTGGGTGTTACTCACCCGCGTCTGGCACAGTGGGCCTGGTACAGCCCCTGGCAGGGAGCAGGGGGTCTAGCTCAGGAAACAGAGAGTAAGCAAATAGACAGCAACTGAACATGGGGTTTTCTCAAAGCTTTCAACTAAACTGTAAGCTTAACCTCATGCAGGAATATACTTCCCAGGCTAAAATGCTGGGACATACAAATGCAATTTTTGAAGAAGAGATTGGGTAGCATGTTGAGGAGGAAAGTGGCAGGAGAGGACGGGGGCAGGTAAGGGCAACAGGCCCTAGCTTTGGTGCAGTGCCCTGGCCAGAATCACGTGTGTGAGGCTGTCCAAGCTGCGGACACAGTGTTCTCTTGTGGGTTTTTACACGCTGAGCCAGTGAGGCGCTTGTAAGGAGTCTGGAAGAAGCGTTAGACCTTTATTAGCTTAAGTACTTTACCAGAGTCTAGATTACATCCAAACCTGGAAGTTTTCAACAGCAAACTTGCAGCAGCTTTCCAAAAGCTTGAGGCTTGCTTTTCCTTCAATCAAAAGGTGGGATGTGCCAGTTATTTTCTGAGAACCAGGAAATAACCATGTAGATTTTGAAACTCATATTAGATGAGATTTTTCATGCCTTTCTGCTATGCAGACGTCCAGGAGCGCTGTAGAAATAGGTCAGATCCAACCCACGGGCTCTGGCTCCTTCTGAATTAGTGTAGCTGCCTTATCTTAAAGGAACTTCAAGGTCCAGCTGAAAACAACACTGGGCTAGATTTTAACTTGAGCACTAATTGAACTTGGCTAAGATGCTTGACCATTCTGTGCCTACAGCCTCTCATCTGTAAAGGGAAATGTAGAGCTCAACCAACACTGACTTTCTCTGTATTGAGAAACATCATTGCATAAAATGAAAAGTCCAGACAGTATTTGGAGAAAAAAGAGCATGGGATCTGGGGATAGCTGAGGGTTCAATTCCCAGCTCGTCCACTCACTAAATGTATGGTCTCAAGTTAACTCACTGTTAATGAATGAACAGAGGAGTTGGGATAAGAATTAGCATGTATTGTATCTGTGTCACAGGACGTCTTACTTTCCTTTGTAGGTCTTATCTCATGTGGCAATTATACATCCTTTATTTTTTGAAGCTTAGTTTCATTATCTACAAAATAGAAATAATCTCATTTCCATTATCTATTTCACAGGGATTTTGGAAGGCTTTGAAGAGATGGTATAGACAAAGCAACTGACATGGAGTAGTCATTTAATAAAAAGTGAATTCAAAAATATTTATTGAGCATATACTATGTGCCAAGTATCACCCTTACCTTCATGGGATGGACAGATAAAAACTTAGAAATCACGTTTATGGATGTATAATTGCCATATGAGGTAAGACCTTCAAAGGAAAGACGTCCTGTGACACAGATACAATACATGCTAATTCTTATCCCAACTCCTCTGTTCATTCAGCAATGCCACCAAAGCCACAGTTCACCAAATATTTCCCTCATAGCCCTTTTCACGGCTCACCAGGGAGAATGCATCACCCCACAGCAGATTTCCCACTAGGTTAATTTTCTAGTGTCAGAGGCCTTTGGGAGATTAGCTGATTTCATTTGCAATCCATGCATAGAATTATGCAAGACTATTTCTGGGAGTGGGAGGCAAACTTTGAACTAATGTTGCCAGCCTCATGTTTTCCTCTCACGTCCATAGTACTGCTCATCTGCTGAGGTAGATTTGATCAGTCAAAACACATCCTGCTATGGTCCTCATCAACAAAGATGTCCAAGTCAAAGAATGAGGGCTTTCTGCCCAGTCTGACACCCACCTGGCGCCAGGTAGATGTGGGGGCCCCAGGAGAGCAAGCCAGCTGGTGTTGAACGTGTCCAAGAGCCGAGGAATAGGAGAAACCTCACCTCAGGAGCTGAGGAGTTTAGCTTTGTTGGGCAGATAATGTTTGGCATCTGAGAGAAACTTGGACGTGTCACCTCTAATATCCGCGTCACTGTTTTCTCATTCACAAATGGGAACGATCATGCCCCAAGCTGTGCATTGGGCAGAATTTCTGTTTGCATCACGTGAGATGAATGTAATCACTTCTTTCAAATCCATCACTTTGCTTACACATCTATAATTGCAATCCTAGCTCCAATCATACATCTCATGTCTGGATTATTGTGTTAACATACTAACAAATCTCTCCTCTCAGTCATGTTCCCAAGTCCCTTCTAATTCACTTAAGATATTGCTTCTGAGTTTAAAATATAAGTGATACCTACTGCCGTCTGCTTGCTCGATGACATCCCACTGCCTTCAGGATAAAGTCCAAAATATTCAGCATGGCATTTGTGACATATACTATGAATTGTCTACCCACAAGCCGCTTCTATCCTCTTCCATACCAGCAGAATCCAATTTAAGGTCCAACCACAATGTGCCTAGGCCAAGGTGATAAACTATGATTGTTCTAAGCCAACTACAGTGATCTCATTCCTCTTGGACTAAGGGTGGGCATGTTACCCAGTACTGGTCAATAACAGGGAAAGTCCACTGGGGCTTTAGAGAAAGATTATTTTTTTCTTGATAACAGGGAAGTATGTGAAAAGATGGCCCATTTTCTGTGTGATGCTTGGGGCTGTGGCAGCCATTTTGTGACCGAGAGAGGAGATATTAAGATAACTAACTCACCCCAATTCACCTGGGACTTTCCCAATTTTAGCACTTAAAGTCTCATATCCTGAGGGTGGGGTAGCTCGGCTGGGAAGAGAGAAGGTACTCTCTAGTCTGGCTTTTAGAAAAGCTAATAAATACTAAATAATATAAAATAAATTTGTTGCCCTTCCAAAAAGAAAGGTTCATATCCTGGAAAACTCATATCAGTCCCAGAACAACTGAGACAGTTGATCACCCTAGGAAACATGCTGGCATTCTGAGTAAGAACAAACAAAATGATGCAAACACTTTAATGACAATCATTGAGCTGCTCAACTGACTCTGAGGTTGCCTTTCTCAAGTCTTTGTTGTACAAGTTACCTAAGTGCCCCCATCATGTGTTTTGTAGCTTGAGGCTGAAACTTGTGGCTGGAATACAACATTCAAGGTCTTTTTTCATATGGCCCACCCTGCCATTCAAATGTGATCTCCTACCATTCCTCCCCCTCCCCCATACACCCCCAATGTAGATTATTCACTACTCTCTGAGTTTACCATGAATCTGCATGCTTCTGTGTCTTTGTTAATACCATTTCCTTTGCCCGAAGAACCTTCTCTTCTTTCCATCACTGAAAATTTCCTTAACTTCCTCCAAGGCCTGGCTTACTGGGTTCCTCCCTTTTGATGCTTTCCTTTCCCCTCTGACTCCCATGTTTTCACAATTTGAGAAACTCTGTTTATGTGTCTCCTGTTTTACATTTTAGTGTTTCAAACACAGGGATTATGTCTTACTTAGGAATATATTTTGTATCTACAGTTGTAGATACAAAGACCAGCACCTGCATGCCTGCTTATGAAGTGAGTAGTAGTGTTTATGGGATGAATAATTAAGTCTATGGAATGAATACATTTATTTTGCAAAAGTAGATCTCATGGAAAGTGCAAGGTGTTGCCTTTCTTTTTCTAATGGGCTCAGCCCAAGAAATCTTCCCTGGAGAACTCTTATTCATATTGAGATTCTCTTCTTCAGAATTCACTCAACACCCATATTGTTACTGAGTCCACACTAGATGCCCCATACCTCTCAATATATTCTGACAATTATAGATGACTGGCTGCTGGTTAACTCTTATCTCCTTAATAAAAAAGTGAAGGAAGTGGTTTCCATCTCCTATGAAGGCCCCTGATTCCAGATCCAGTGCTCTGAATGCAGTTTGGTTACCATAAGTGTTGCCTGAGTATATGTAACAAATGCTGTAGCCTGCTATTACATCAAGAATGCCTTTGGCTGCAAGTGATAGAAAATCTACTAAGTGTGGCAGACAGAACTAGCTGACTACTAAAGATTTGGGTTCGCCTCCTGTACTACAGAGTTGTTAAGCAGCTTTCTGGGCAGGGAATTCATGTCTCATTTGTGTTGCATTGAGGTGAAGCCATTGGAATATGAACTGAAGTACATCCCTTCCCAGCCAAGAAGGTCAAAGAAGCTTTAACCCCACTCTCATCTCCTTCAGCAATGACCTTGGAGGCCACAAGCTGAAGAGAGCAGCATCCAAAGCTGGAAAGAGCCTGAATTCCCAAGTCACCAATTGAAGAACGACCTCCTAGGAAAGACCCAATTAAGAAAAGCTTCCTTGGATTTTCTTTGAACAAAATCTCAACAATTATTATGTCAAGACATTGAGATTTGAGGAGTTGTTTTTAGAGCCTATATTTGTAGCCTATCCTGATAAACACAGTGGCCTAAAAAAATGGGATATCATTTTCTCATGTAATAGAAGGTCTAAAGGTGGATAGTTGCTGGTATTGCTGTTTAAAGAAGACTTTAAAGTCGCAAACACTTTTTATGCTTTTAGTCTCCCATCCATAGCTCTCTGCTTTTTTCTCATGGCTGTTACTTTATGGTCCCAAGACGATTACAGCTGCTCTAGGCTTTATATAATCATGCCAGCCAGGGAAGGGCCAAAGAGCCTGAATTTATGATTTTAATTCAAGTGGAAACTCCTAGCCAGCTTCCCTTCCTGCGACTTTTGCCAGAAGTAGCTCATGTTGTCAGCCTTAACCGCCACAGGGGCTAGTAAAAGGATTATTTACCTCTCACCACTTCTCTAGATGAAGACAACAGGGAAGATCATGGCAGGGAAAGACTCTTTGGACAGGCCAACCAACATCATCTGCCACAGCTTTTATTCTAATTTCCAACCATTTTATTTATAAAAGTTTGTTGTTTCTTAAGTGAATTCCTGTTAACCAAAAGGATTTATTGGCCAACCTCTTAATGATGGTGATTTTAAGTTACCAGATCTATTTGGAATACAGATAGGTCCATTGCATGAATGTTTCATAAGGGCAAATTCATCCAGGGCATGTGACAGGCATCAGGAAATACCATCTCATGAATCAAGGCTGAGCTCCAGGAAGTCCTTGGGCTCCTTGAACTCCAGCGCAGTAATTCTACTGCCACTCCCACCGTGCCCATTACTACTTTGTACCTTTCCTTCTTCATTCAGTTCCTCCATCTTGCAGTGACATTCCTGTGAACTCTGAACCAGGAGACCCAAAGTCAGTGTAGACAAGTCATTTATTCCTCTCTGGACCTCAGTGTGCTCATTTATAAAATAAGCAGTTAGATTGTCAAGATCTCTAAGGTTTCTTCCATACCTAGCCTGTGATCCTAAGACTCTTTGGAAAGATGCTCATCCTTCAAGGCCAAGTTCAAGGGCTGCCTCTTCCACACAGCATTCCTTGATTCCCAGCAGCCAAGTTATAATCCCTTCTCCCATGCTTCCACTATTAAATTAATTATAGTGCTTATCCATCATTTTACAATAAGTGATTATTCACATGTCTGGCTTCCAATCAAATTGTAAATTCTTTGAGAGGAGACTCCTTTCACTCCCAGTACTGCCTAGCACAAGTGATTTCTGAGCAGTAATTGCTAAATAAAATACTAATAAATTAATTGGTTAATTAACTAATCAACTACAAAGCATGGGAAATATCTTAATAAAATGCACTGATTCTCCAATGTTTCTTTAACCAACAAACCTTTTTTTCAACAATTTCTTAAGCAAAAGCTCCAAGGAAGAAGAGGAGGAGGAGCTGTTCATTGGTTGAAGTTCAGGTGAGGGCCTTGGAATTCAAGTGGACCAGCCTCCACCCTTCTAGAGACCCTGAGGCACCTCTCTGGAGAGCACCCACAGGGCTCCATGAAACATAGTCTAGAAATCTGCACAGGAGGCAGAAAACTGAGGGGTCAGGAGATATGGGCTCTGGTCTGTGTTTGGCTTCAGTTTGTCAAACTATTGCTCTTGGCCTCAGGATTCTTAACTGTAAAATATCAGGAAAGGCAAATAGATGACACCTATGTGGCCATTTCCCTCTTGCTTTTTCCTGTGCTTCTCTCTCTAGGATTCTTTCTCAACACATCACTCTCAGGAGTCCTTAGATGTCCAGTAGACTTGGATCTCCATGTGAAACTGATTTGCCACCTTTGGCAAATGCCCGAGTTTGCTTTGAGCTCTAACATCCTTGAATTCTCATTTAAAAAAAAATAACTACTTGTGTGACTGATAGTGCTACTCTGTAGCCTGTGACATCGGTAAGCAAATTAAGCCCTGAAGGTATGTGCCTAGAGACGCCATCCCCTCCAAAAAGAGGATATCTGGGATGGGTAATTGAAAGCTAACAAAATAACTGAGGCTTGTGATTTGAAATGGGTCTTAAGCAAGGGACCTCTTTTGTGAACGTGAGGGCCATACATGGATATAAGCAGATGACTGCTTCTCTTCTACTAGTCTAGTTTGAAGGGTCCTGGGCCTGAGGAGATGGTGATGTGGCTGGAGGTTATGGCAAAGAGAGAAGTGAAACTCCAGTGATTTTTACTCTGGAGATGAAAATATCCAGACAGGTCGCAGAGATGCCTCCTAATCTCCGAAGGCCCATCGTACAGAGCAGAGAATGGACTGTTTCCACCTGGCCCTCAAAAGCAGAGCTAAGGCCCAGGGTGGCGATTCCAGGGCAGCAGAGATTGCAGATGGGGGGCCACACTCACCTCCCTTAGACTATTTCGTTTGGCTCTTAAGACTTTATAAAATGTTTACCATAAAGCTAACTTTAAAACCTCGAAATTTTACATAAAAATAAAGATTCCTATAGCCTCTCAAAATTTAAGGGGATCTGGAAATACTATCCTTTGGAAGGGTAACCGGGGTTACCGCCTTAGGATCCACATTTGGGATTGGGGACAGACACCCTATCGGGGAAGGTGGTTGCACCTTATTCATCTTTCTGGCAAGTCAAAGTTTCTTCAAATTATTAAAATTCAATTTTAGTTTCTAATATTGGTATTTAACACTATCCTAAAGTATAACTTCCATTCAAGTGTGACTCTTTGGCCACTCCACATGTTTGAACATACCCCAGCCCCAAGGGGCTGGGACATCTGGGCACATATTCCTGCAGGGCAGTAACCTATTGGTGTGGAGTAGCGGCTGCTGCTTTGGAAGGGCATCTCTTCTCCAGTTAACCACTGTCCTGCAGGACTCCTTGTGTTTACCAGGCCATGCCATTCATTATTTTACCTGCCTCATGTGTCTCAGTTTTTGATCTCTGCTACTACAGGGAAATACATTTGGGCTTCATGTAAGGAAAAATGAATTCTTAACTGTCTCAAATTTTAAAAAGTGTACTCACTTTTAAAATGAGATCTGCAGTTTCCCCATCACCAGAGGCATTCAAGGAAAGCAGAACCACCCCCCATAACAGGGAAACCAGAGTGGACTAGAAGTTGGTATAGAAGATGCTCTTCGAGGCCCCCGGCATCCTTATAGGTACAGTTCTATGAACAGCTGATAGCAAGAGCAAAGCAGGACTTGTTCAGGGGGGAGCTTACAGAGAGAGCCTGAGAGCTGAAAGAAAATAATTGGCACAGTATTTCAAGACTGGGTCCAAAGCCATCTGGCAACTTTATCCAAAGCAGGAAGAAAAATTTTAGTGCACGCTGAACTTGAAAAATAATCAGCCTTTACTCTAGGAAAAATAATGTCTTTCATTTGTTCAGCACCGTGTGGCTTGACGTGCATTTTCACGTACATTATCCTGGTCCATCTTCGTAATTCTATGTCAGGAGAGCCACATGGGTATCATTAATCCAACCATACAGATGAGAACACTGAGGTACAGGGAAATTCAGTCTCTTACACTTGACAGGTAAGCAGTGATCAGGACCTATAGCTTGGTCTCAGCACTCTTTGGCTTTTACTCTCCCAATTTTATCTCCTGGCAGCAAATCTCAGAGTCATGAAACTGAAGAAAGCCTCTAAGGGTTGCCAGCCACAACCTCTGTTCCTCAAGAGCCCCCACTGGGGGTCACACTGCTGGGCTACAGAAGCAGGAGCCGCTGGCGCTACGGTTCAGCGCTCTTCCCATCGGGCTCTCTTGGATCTCTTTTCCTCCACAAAGGCTGATTCTTCTTCTGCTTTGGAGGATGGACAGGTGGTCACCATCTTCCCCAGAACAGTCCTTCATAGACCTGAAGCCTGTTATTAAGCTCACTCTCCACCTTTTTCATCTCCAGACAAAATAATTGACTTAACCTTTCCCCCAAATGACAAATGCCCTCTTGAGTATCAAACACCCTTTTCATATAAATGGAGAATTCCAGAGTGCCCACTTAACAAACCCCTCTTCTTTAAAAGCTCCCCTTTCTGAAAGCAGTAGGGCTTTTAGCGAGTGAGTGCTTCAAGTAGCCCATTAAAGTTCTGAAAGGATCCGCAAGAAATACGATTAGACCTTTGACCTCAGGTCTGAGCCAGTGCTTTGAAGGAACAAGACAAGAATGGCCAGGCCTTGAAGTCAGGTCACTCTGTTCCTCTTACACCATAACCCTGGGCATGGGCCCCGGCTTCTCCCTTAGAAAGGGTAGAGGCAGGGTCCCAGGGCTCTCTTGGGAGCCTCTTCTGCTCTCTGACCTCTTCCTGTTTCACATCCCAAAGCCCCTTGCTGGCGATACATCAAGGAAGTTTCACTTGCATCGACAATAATTCTTGGATCACAAACACATTGCTTCTTTCTCTCCACAGAAAAGACTTGTGACGAGTTTCAACTCTTGTGCCCATACTATTTTTTCTTCTGCTGCTGTATGATAGTTAAACAACTAACTTCCTGGGCTTCCATTTCCCTCACTATAAAAGGAAATAAACATTACACTACATTTGAGTGGTTATTGTGAGAGTCACATGAAATAAAGCCTATGAAAGGTCTTCATGAACCGTGACGTGCTTTCTGAATGCACAGGAATGTTAACATGACCATCTCAGCCACTCTTAAGATGCTCTCCTAGCCAACACGTGCCCATGGGGATGAAAGAGACACTGTCTCAGTCAAACCTGGTCCAAAGCAGGACACAGGCTACGAGGCTAAGCCAAGAGCTGCCTGAGTGGCTCCCCTCAAGCTTACACACCTGTCATCTCAGACATCTGACATCAGTGTAAATAAGCCGCTCACAGAATTGCTTCTGTCACAGAGCCTGCCTATTTCAATTTACCTGCTGTGATCAGAGCCCAGGGTTCTTGATGGCTGTTCATCATCTAAAGGCACAAAAGAAAGCCTCTCCCTGGGCCCCACTTATTTCTACAGGCTGAGATGCCCCAGTGGCTGCTTATTCACAAATGGGGCACTTGAGACCCCAGCTTGCTCTTCCATCTCACATCTTCTCCTTGAAGTCTGAAATCTGAGCGAGAGGCTGCTCTATTTTTTTCTTTAGTCAGTCGGTCTAGAACTGGTGTTTCCCTTTAATGAAATATTTAGGGAGGGCCCTATATCAGTCTATAGAGGACTATTTGTAATAAAAAAGACAATTTTTTTTTGATAAACCAAACCAGACATAAATAGACAGCTCTTGGTAAATGTAAGTAAAGAGGAAATCTATTCTTACCTGTAGTAGACTAATTGCATGATTGAACCCGGTTCTTTATTCGTCTTTCAGGTGATTTTGGAGTTCTTCCCATACAGGCAGAATATATTTCCCTAACCCAGGTGATTTGCTCCAGTTAAAAGAATGAGGGAGAAAGGAGAGTATGCCTAGGTCTCGAGGGGCCTTGCACATTTACATTTGCCTTCCCGAGCTTCTGCCATTGCCAGATGAAGAACATGGCTGAGGTGGTTGTCGGGTCCCAGGAGCAAGTTGAGAGGCACATGGAGCAGAGCTGCCCCAGAGTAGCAGCCCCAGTCCACCTGCAGACACGTGAGAGAGGCCAGCCGAGATCATCTGACCCCTAGATGACCCACAGACATGTGAGTTATAAATAACTACTATTTTAAGCCACTGTGTTTAGATTGATTTGTCACATAACAATTGCTAATTTAAACATTGCCAATGACAAATCCCTGGAGGATTCAAAAGATTTACCTCTTTCTGAAACAAACTTTCTGTTAAAAAAGAAGAAAGTTTAGGAAATACATTAAAGTTTTCCCTTATTACAGAAAATTAATTCATTACAGAATACTCAGAAAACAGAAGACAAAAAGGGAACTGAACCATCTTTTGATCCTGAAAAAATCAACATCTGGTAGCATTTTTGGTGTTTTACAGTCTTTTAAAAACTAAAATGGCTTTGTTACTAAGTTACTAAGTTTAAAAGCAATTGTAATAAAATACAAAGGAAAACATCAAGGGACTTGAGTGAACAAAAATATAATATATTCAAAGGAATACTAGAAAACAAAGAGCAAGAGTAGTGAGAACAAGTATTTGTAAGACATATGACAAAAATGTTACTATCTGAAGATATTAACATTAATGTAAATATCACATAAGAAGAATGTGTAATCCTAAAAGCTAGATGGTTAAAGGACCCATATAAAACACTGACAAAGAGAGAAGTATAACTGGTAAGCATAATGTGGGAAAATGCCCAACTTCATAAGCAAGCAATGAAATGCAAATTAAATAACACAAAAATGTTACTTTCCTTGTGGTATTAGGAGGCAAAATTTAAATCACACTTAGGGTGGGAGGTAGTAGGATGTAATAAATAGATACACATTATTGATGAAATGTTAATATATGTAACCCTTAGGGAAATAAATATGGCTTATAAACCTTCAAATATGTATACTTTTGACCCAGTAATTTCACTTATGGGAACTACCCTAAAGGCATGATCCAAAACACAGTCTAAGCTCTCTGTATAATCAGACAACACTAAGGCAAAATCCTTAAGTAAAATATCACATGCTCGAATGATAGAATAGTATGGAGCTAGTGAAATAGGAAGCATAAGATATTTTAAGAACTTAGTGAAACAGCTTACATTTAATATTAAGTGAAAAATCAGGCCACTAATTTATACATGCCATGTAATTAAAATTGTGTACAATAAAAATTATGAAAGAAATATGCCAAAATGCATATAGCAGTTTTGGACAATGCAACAATGAACTGCTTTATAATTTGTTTCCATCTCTTTATTCAATCCTACTGAAAAATTTTTATCAGCTGAGTGCAGATACGACATTAACCCTTTGAGCGTGTGCCTGGGAAGTGTGGCTCTTGATGCTGTGGTCAGTACAAGTCAGGGAAAATGCTAGCAAATTACTCCCCTGACAGTTCTTGCTCGATGACACATATTAAGTTATTTTCCTAAAAATTTATCTTCCACTGTAACCCTGATTTGGTCCTCAGCTATTTGGTGCCTGTTGTAGAGAGGATTCTCTAGCACCACAACCTCTGTCCTGGCTGAAGATGGGCTTCAGCCCAGTCCTGGGAGCTCTGGAGCATGACTTAGAGCTCCACGTCTCCATGCCCAGCTGCCATTAGATTCTGACTCCCCACCTCTCCCCATGCCTTTCAGGGTGAGTGTTCCCTATTCAGTGAGTCCACTTTCCGGAGAAGGAGGTAGCTCTAGTACATCAACAGCCTCATGGTGGCAGCATGGGAGTGGGTACAGGGGGTCTGGGAGGTACACCAACCTCAAATCCCCAGCAGCTCTCTCCAGTCTCTCCTGCTGCCCCCTCACTGTTGACCTTTGTCTTTCTGGATCTGGACCACATTCAGGACTGGACTTTCTTTGTTTCTTGGCTCCCTATCACCTTCTGCCACATCTCTCTGACCCAAAGTGTGACAGTGACAACGTCTTACAAGATGCAGGCATGGACAAAGCTGGGACTACATAAGTCAGCCCACTAAGTGCAGCTGAAACTGGGGACTCTGCTCACCATGGAGGTCCCCAACCTGACAGCTGAGGCAGAATGGGCTGGGGTAGTCAGCCCAGCCAGAGAGTGCTCACTTCCACTTGAGTTCAGGACATAGGTCTTCTAAACGCTATTATCTCAAAGCCTGGGGCCGATGGCAGCCACTTCAGCTAAACAGGACAAATACACAAATGTTATTTTCAAAAGCATGTGAGTAGAAAAACCTGGTACTTCAGATCTACTAATTCTGCTGGTGAGTTTCCAGCCATCTGTTATCTCTTCCAGGAGCCACCATCTAATGATCTGTAAATATTTACTGAGGACTAAAAGGATGGGGGAGAGGAGAGTTTTTTAGGTCAGTCAGTCATGAGTAAAGTGATGGGACTCCTGGGGGAGCAGTGGATTCAGTCAACAAGAGATATTATTGATGGAATCTCTTTAAAGTTTAAACTTACCCTGCAATTAATGGAAAACTTTTGATGATTCTGGGGACAAGACCATATGAGACAAAGCATTGTAAACCACAGTTTAAGTATGTTCCTGGGAATCTGTTTATCAAGTTTTAAAAATTAAAACATTTCAAACTTATGCCTTAGCCCTTCAGTATCTAATGCCCCTTTCTCCACTCTCTAATTGTGGTAGTGTAGCTCATTTTACAGTGTATTAGTTGTTCTTATTAGGAAAATATGTTCCCACTTAGACTGGAAACTATGAGAACTGTTTTGTCTTTGGATGCCAAATAACTGGCAGTATATGTTTACTGAGAGACAGAATGAAAGAGAGAGTGAGTGAGTGAGAGACAGAAAGAAAGAAAGGAAGAAAGAAGGAAGAAAGAAAGAAAGAGAGAGAGAGAGAAAGAAAGAGAGAGAGAGAGAAAGAAAGAGAGAGAGAGAGAGAGAGAGAGAGAGAGAGAGAGAGAGAGAGAAAGAAAGAAAGAGAAAAAGAAAGAAAAAGGAAGGAAGGAAGGAAGGAAACATTTTTTCCTTCAATATGTTTTATACCTTGCCGTACAAACACATCATGCCCACTCCTGCTATTTTATCTTTCCTCTCCTGTGTTCCAACGTGCTGAATCTACTTAAAGTTTTTGCTCTTGAATTCTAGAAATCTAGTTACTGCTTATCCTGCCAGGTAAACCTATTGAGAGAGTGACTCTCAGGGGTCTTTGCCAAGTTACATGGTCCTAAACATGCAATTTTCCAGACAGAATTAACAATGGCAATTATGCAATTACTAATGTAATTAATAATGATGATATTGTTTATTGATTCTTTTTATTCTATGAACTGACATTGTGCTAAGCACTTCACATGTGTTTTCTCATTATCCCTATTTTCCAGATAAGGAAACTGAGACTTAGATTTGGTGACTTGCCCAAGTTTAAAAGGCTAGTTGGAAAATGGGGGAAGAGGCTAGTTACATGATCGAGCAAACATTTGATTCCAAGTCCAGGTGACTCTAGGACTTAAGTAACTAACCACTGCATGCTATCCTGTCCTACCATCACATGCACTCACATTTATTGTAAGTTTATTATGTCCCAGACATTGTGTTCAGTGCTCAATATAAGTTATTTCATTTAATCTTCCAAGGAAGCACAGTAGGAGGGAGTGGCTGAATTACAGTACAGAAAGCATTCAAAAGAGAAGAGTGTCCAATGCAAGGCATTCCTGGGGTGGCCAGAGGACGGTGCAGGCACAGTATCAGGGGCTGAAGGGGCCTGGAGCGGGCTTGGGTGTGAGGCACGAAATAAGTTGGAGTAAATAGTTTGGGATGAGGACTGAGAAGTGCTGGAACCAACCTTCCTGTGTTATTGGGTGCATATGGAAGCCAGATGGATAGAGGCTAAGGGCCAGGCCACACCATCAGCACTGGAACATTCCCTGCTGGGTCCACCTTTCAGGTGGTCTCTCCTTTTAGGGATGGCTGGGTGCCGCACACCTTCACTGTAATTTCTTCAGCATTCATGGAAGGGGCATTTGGTAAGACCAGACCAATACCGATTTGGGGTCCACAGACCCCAGGTTCCTTTCCTGGTTCAGTCTCTTACTAGCTGTGACATCCTTAGGAACCAGTTAACCCCTCTAAACCCTGGATTCTTAGGTGTCAGTGGAGGCGGTGGTATCTACTCCACCGGGTAGTTGAAGAACTGAAAGGAGTACTATATAGGAAGCATTTAACCCAATGTGCACTTGAAAAGCCTCTAATACATATTCACCTCTTGCTCCATCTGCCCTTTGATGACTCTCCTTTTCATTCTGTCCTTCAGTTGTTTCATGCACTTGATTCTGTATCTCCAACTATGTTGTGAATTCCCTCAGGGCAAGGATTATGACTTCTATTGTCTGGATTTTTTCATTCATACACTATGTACTACGTGTTATGCACAGTTTACCCAAAGTTGCTATTATAGCTTTGATCACTTGACAAAAATAATGAATACTACATGACCAAATTTTAAAAAAGATCCTTCACAGGCATCTAAGTGTGAGGCTACGTCAAACTCAGTTTATACATCAGAAAAATGTTGCCTGGGAAAGGCTACTGGGTATGTGATATTGTCAAACATTGTATCAGCACACTGAACAGTTAAAAGGAACCATCCTCAGAAGATTTGTCGTTTCCCTCACTTGTTAAATACATTGCCTTAACCTCCACCCTTGGCATCAATCACCCCTGCCTTTTACACATTTTGGTGGAGTAAATAGTTCAATCAGTTTCATATACCAGCTTGTCAAGTTTCTAAATTAAAAAAATATTTTCCAGTTACAGAACAGCTCATGTTCACTGACAAAAAAATATTTTAAGAAAAAAGTATAAGGAAGAAGAAGATGTATTAAAAGTATTTCTAACTCTTCTGCGTAAAGGTAACCATTGTTAAACTTTTGATAATAAATCCTTCCAGATTTTTGACATGTATATTTGGGTATATTATATATGCCTAAAATAGGATTGTACTATGTAATATTAGTTTGTCTTTCACCATTCTGATTTCCATTTTGGATTCTATCAATCTCTATTTGTTTATCAAAAAGAAGAAGAAAGAAGAATTTTCATATTAAAGTCAAGTCAAGCCTGGCTGTATTTAGGCGACTTGAGTTCTTGGCTAAAGCTTATGTCGGCGAGTGTCTGTCCTCATGCGGAGGAAGGTCTGTGTCCTTTCAAGCATCCCCGAGGCGTGAAACCATTGCAAATACTGTTTCTCTTATATTTTAGTTCATTCTATTTCTTTCTCCTTCTCCCCCTCTTTCTTGGCTCTTTCTTCTCTCTTGTTCTGCTGAGAGTTACAGACATTGGCAGTGTCACCTCAAAGAGGGGTCAAGGCTATGGAGACCCGTGCTCTGTGCGCGAGTCTGCCTGCAGCCCTCGTGCTGACATGCACTGCAGATGGCCCCGCTGGAGTGGATGGCGTACTGTACAAAACAAGGAGGCAGGCCAAGGACATTGTGTTCTGCCTATAATCAGATCCCATTAAATGGTGAATTCTTCAATTCAAAAGTTTTGAATAGGATGGTACTTTATAAAGAACTCCAGCTGGTTAAATTTAGAGCCTGAAAAAATTCCAGTCTAATAATACATTCTGGCTCTGAGCCCACCACATCCTTTAGATGGGGAACTGGATGAATTTTCATTCACTTGGGGTTGCCTCTCAGTGCTGACTCGGAGGCAGGCCCCTAGCTGCTTTACTCGCGTTGGCTTTGGTAGGACTGGATCGTTTAATGAGACAAACAGCTTCTGGTGGGTCTCTGGCTGTTAAAGGAGCCTCATGCTTGCTGATGCATTTTCAGAGGCTGATTGTGCAAGAAATATTGCTATTTTTATAAATGGCTTGGCCTCTTCAGTCATCAGCCTGGCATGTCTCCCCATGGCCCCACCACTACGCCCATCCACCCCTTCTTCTGTTCCTAAACTGTTTGCAAAAGCAAGTCCTCAGAAAGTCTGTCTCCCTGCATCGTGTTGAAGCCGACAAGGAATTTCCTCTGGCTATGTTTATCGACTTTAATAGATATTTTCAGGACATTTAGGAGTATTCTCCTAGTTCTCCCAAGTCTCTTAACTTACCAGAGCACATGGCTCATTCCAGACCCATTTATTGCTTAGTTCTATTCACAAGCACAAGTCAGCCAGTTTCAGAAGTGCCTGCCTTCTGTGGGCAGGGCACTTTGCCAAGTACCTGGGTGAAGGGAAGTGAAAGATATTCCCAATCCCATGGCTTAAACAGTTGTCCATGCCAAACCTCTCCCACATCCCTCCAGGGTGAATTACTTGCCCACTTCTACACTTGCACTTAGATTACAGTACCCACTGATCATCTTCTCTGAGCTAGGCACTGCAGACTTGCACATAGTTATCCCAAGTCTCCCAACACCCTTGAGGTGTAAGCATCATCAACTCCATTTTACAGATGAGCAAACTGGGGCTCAGAGAGTTAGAAATATGGCTGAGATCACACAATAAGTGGCAGAATCAGATTCAAACATGAGTGAACTGACCCCAAGGCCTATGCTCTTTACCACTACATTATATTGAAGGTTCTCCCTACTCACCCCCAAGGACATACACTCATCCTCAGAGGTGAGCTGGCCATTGAGACAGTCTATGTTGTGCGCCAAGGGGAAGGTCTTGTGAAGGTCATTGTCTTCTAGCAGAGCTGCCTAGCCTGGCTGCTCAAGGATTTCCCATGCTTGGCTTATGAGAGAAATATGATTGTTCGGTGAGGCTGGGAGGGGACAAAATGGGGCCGGGCCATCCAGGCTAGAATATACTGGAAGTTAAGAATTGGTGGAGGGAAGAATGCGCACTTAACCTTAAACACTGCTGCACGTTTATAGCATCTGAATTCCAACAACATAATATTACACTTAAAGTATGTGGGAAGCAGTTTAATGTCATGATTACACACCCAGGGCCCAGGGTCAAAAGGAAAGGTCAAATCCAAGCTCTACTACTTGTGCCAGTTACTTAAACTTGCTGTACCTCAGTTACCCTGTATCTCAAAGTGCAATAATAACACTTACTATAGGGCTGTTGTGAGGACTCCATGAGGCATGGAATCTAAGACTTCTGTGCACTTTGGGCACAGAAAATGCCCCCCATTATTTTTACCACTTGCTATGATTGTTGTTGCTGGTGATAGTTCATAACAATAAAGTGTAATGAATATTGGGGATCTTGGAGCAGGAAGGCAGCTGGCCTCTCCCCAGCCACAGAAGCCTCTGGAAACAAGCTGGGGGGGTGGGATTAGGAACACAGCGGAAATTAAAACCCTTGGTCCCTTTTCTGCCCCCACATCCCTCAGCTTTTTCTCAGCCTCTTCTTGTTCTCCTGAAACCTCAACCACTTGGGTAATGGGACAATGAAGGAGACAGAGATAAGAAAGGGGGACAGGCCACAGGGACCCCAAGCTGAAAGGAGGAATGTTAATGGGAAATAGGCTGAGCAGGTTCAGTCTGCAAAGCTAAGTGTCTTTTCATTACCTCTGTGCAAGCTTCAGAGTCAGCTTGTCATGAAATCACTGGGTGCTCCATTAGAAGGGGCTTTCCTGATGCTGGTTTGAGTTCTCCAGATCATAGCAGCTTCAGGAAAACTGAAAATGGAAACTGGCCAACCATGCCTCCGCCTGACCTGGCATCAGGCCTCTCTCACCCACTTTTTGTCTTTCACAAGGACCACAGAGAGGAAAATCCAATCAGATGGCTGCATTTCAAAATTTGCTTGGCAGTGATAAGAATAAACTCCGAAGGTCCACATATTTGATCAATTTACCTTTATCCTTTAATCGAATAAGCCTCAGCCCTGCAATCAGAAAGAAAAATATTTTGCTAAGCATTTCATTTCTCCAGTGATTCATCTAGCAGTGGTCTCAAAGCCGACATGATGGGAATGAGGTATTTAATGCTGAAATAATTTTTATGACCACATCACAAGAGGCTGGAATGGCTTTTAAGGTACATCATATTTTAATCACAAGCACACATAAAGCATACAATGCTTGAAAACTTCAGAGAAGCTTGAATGAGAGTGCCAGGATCGTAATACCATTATCAAGAAAGAAAGAACTGGCTTTTTTTTTTTTTCAGTTCATAACTTCTGTTGTTGGTTAGCCTGATATACTTGGAGGAAAGAAAATAACAAAAAGTACATTCACAAGGAGGTTTCAGATCAGCAGACGTCCAAGCAGCTAAAATGGGTAACTCACTGTCTTGGGTTACTCATTAGCTAAAAGGAAGGTCTCCTTTGAAAGATCAGAAGGATTCCCAGAAGCCAGGGGCATGGGCAGCATTTCCAGGGAGCGCTGTCATAGCCAGCGTCTCCTGCGGGTCTGCTCCACACACAGCATCCCTGTCCTCGGGATGGCGATGGAGGGAGGGCGGTAAACCTGATGCTGGGGCACACATCACCCTGTCCCCAGCCAGTTGCCACTTAGGTCCAGGGAAACAGGAGGGAAAAGGCAAAGAGAAGGAGGTCAGAGAAGAAAGAAAGTGGGTAAGAGGAAGAGG
Source organism: Smutsia gigantea (assembly GCA_032199065.1). Taxonomy (NCBI): domain Eukaryota; kingdom Metazoa; phylum Chordata; class Mammalia; order Pholidota; family Manidae; genus Smutsia; species Smutsia gigantea. The sequence continues at coordinate 27,428 of JAVSCE010009951.1, forward strand.
AGGCACTATGAAGAGATTTTTAAGCAGGCGGGATGATGCGTTGGGGAAATAATGGGCTTTAGCATCTGACAAACCTGGGTTCAGAGCCGAGACCTGCAGCTTCTTAGCAGTGAGATCTCGGACCAGTTGTTTCATCTGTCTGAGCTTCACTTCTCAATCATAAAACGAGGGAAACTATCTGGCATATTGTGTTATCCTGAGAATGAAGGAGAACGCTTGTGTAAAGATTTTAGGACAGTGCCTGAAACATAATAGGTATATGATAAATACTGATTTTCATATTTCCTTTTGTCTGCCAATCTCTTTAAAGGTGAGAAGACAGAATAAAATAGAATGTGTCACTCACTTCAAATCTTGTTCCTCAGCTCAGAAACCCCTCCACAGTGCTCCACTGCCTACAGAACAAAGGCCCAGCTTCCTGGCAAAGCAGCACAGCTCTGCACATTCTGGCCCCGGGTTGGCCTCACTGGCCACCTCTCCTGTACATGCATCTGGGCACTTACGCCCCTGCCCCCGCAGACCATTCCACCATTCCCCTTCTCCACTTTTACTTGTGTTGTTCTCTTCCGCGTGGGGTTCCTGTCTCTCCTCATTTTCTCATGGAAATCCTGCACTTCTTTCCTCCTTCTCTTCTCAATTATTGGTCAACTACCACATGCCAGACACTCTGCTGGGAGGCAGAAACAAAGAGAAAATAGACTGGCCCTGATTTGAGTGCAGTGACTGGGGTAGGCGTGGGGGAGATAGACCTTTCCACAGAAGCTTTAATAGAAGAAAGGGAGCAATGGGTTCTGCTGGAAGAGATGGGAATGAACAATAGCTACAGAAAGAAGATGGCAATTGAGCTGGGCTGAGAAGGTTATGTAGGATTCTTTCAAGAAGGACAAAGGGGGAGGTCAGTGGGCAATACTTTGAGGGAGTGAAAAATCCTAAATCATACTCTGGCCCTAGAGGAAAAGTAGGGAAAGCAAATAGGAGGGAATGGCTGGGGGGGCGGGGGGCGGTACAGGTGGGGTAAGCAATTCTGAGGCATATGACACGGCATGGGTCTCACCTCACCGTTTCACCTCCGTGCCTCCCTAGGCAATTCCTTCAACTTTTGAGCTTCCGTTTTGTCTTCTGTAAAGTGGGGATAAAACTAGCTCATAGCCAGTAGGATGTGTGAGGATGAAATAAGGTGGTCCCTGTAATATTCTTGCAGTGACTCTGGCAACACAGGAAGTGCCGAGCAAGCATTCGTGATTGTGGGGTTTTTTTCTTCTTTCTTTTTAAGTCTGACAAGAATGTCAGGTCCTAGGCAGCTTTTCCTGACACTCAGAGTCAACTCTTCCTCCTTTGTCCTCTGCCCTTCCATGGCATCTTTATAAACCTTCAGTTAGCATTATTTCACAGCCTTTTGCATGACACTGTATTTGTTTTTCTGCTTCTGTCACAGATGAAACCCCATGTCTCATTCAGCTGGGGCATCCCCTGCAGTACAGAGCGCCGTACTTTGGACATGGTGATTAATCCCTGAATGACTGTTGTCTGAATGGATGAAACCTCTCACAACTTCAAATGAGTAATTTTTGGAAATATTACAGCTAACATCTATCCTTCAATCCAGTTTTTTCAACCTTTTATGCATAATCTCCAGTACGAAAATAATTTTACATCAAGACTGAGTATATATGTCTACATATATATTTATAGTTAAGAGAAACAAAAATGTCATGAAATAATAATTACCCTTACTACTACAGTACATCACAATATGTTCTAATCTCTTCTTTTTTAATAAACTTTTTTTCTTTTAGAAGTTTTAAACTTACAAAATTATTGGAAAAACATTACAGAAAGTTTCCACATATCTCATACCGTTTCCTCTATTATTAGCATCTTACATCAGAATGAAACATTTTCCACAACTAAGGAACCAATATTTACACATAACTTAAGTCCATACCTTATTCAGATTCCTTTAGTTTTTTCCTAATGTGTTTTTCGTGTTCCAGGATTCCTTCCAGGTGGCCACGTTACCTGGAGTGGTCATGTCTCTCAGCTCCTCTTGGCTGTGATAGTTTCTCAGACTTTCCTTGTTTCTGATGACCTTCACAGTTTTGAAGAATACTGGTCAGATATTTTGTAGAATGTTCCTCAATTGGGGTTTGTATGTTTTTCTTATGATTAGACTGGGGCTATGGATTTGAGGGAGGAAGAGCACGAGGTGAAGTGCCATTATCATCATATCATATCCAGGGTACCTCTTCTCTACATGACTTATGATTATTGATGCTAATGAGCCTGCATCACCTGCCTTGAGGTAGTGTTTCTCAGCTTTTCCCACCATCAGGTTACTCTTTTCCTTTCTTTACTCTTTGGAAGTAAGTCACTATGGGCAGTCCACACTTAAGGAGTGGGCAGTGATGCTGTATCATTTTGAGGATGGAGTATCTACATAAGTTATTTAGAATTTTTCTGCATAGGAGGTTTGTCTGTTCTCCTTACATTAACTTATTATTTCATTGGTATTGATTCAGGGATTCTTTTTATCCTTTGGGTCATAATTCAATACTACTTTTATTACCTTAATTATTTAGTTGCTCCAACAACTGTGGGTGAACTTTCAATTGGCTTCTGTACACCTTTGGCATACCTTTATTATTTACCATTGTGGATTTTGTTTGTATTTGTATTTGAGCACTTCTTTCTTTTCTGGTACTGCAAGAAGTCATCTTGTACATCTCTTAGGTCACAGTCCTATAATCAGCCTTTTCTCCAAGGAGTCCTGTTTCCTTTTATTGGAGAATGGTCTTAGGAACTAACCCCTGGTCATGAGGTTTGCTCACTGCCACCGGGGTGTCATTGCTTCTAGGCCCTCTCAGCTGACAAACAAGAAGATACATGTGTGTATACTAACAAGTGTATAGATATAGATCTATAAATGTTTCTATATGTAACCATCTGTGTCTATATTAAGCTAAACATGAGTTCTTACTGATGTCTTCAATTTGAATCCAGTACCGTGTGGATTATTCTAGCCTTCTCCCCTTACTTACCTGCAATCTCTCATCCAACATTGAGAACTGGTTCCTAGCATCTGTCATCCACTAGCTTAGTTGTTCAGTTCCAGTATACGTGGAGAGCAGTTTCAGTACCAATCTGGGAATTCAACTTTATCTGCTAGAGAATAGTGCTTATGTACACTTCCCTTTGCCTTTAGTTCTATCAACCCACTCATTTCCCGAATTACTTAGCTCAGCATTTTTCTCCCATCCTCCTGAGTGAGGCATTCATACATTTCATATCTAGGCTCGCCACAAAGTGCTTGTCTTGGGGCTTTCCTTCACCGTCATTGTGTTTCCAGTCCCAAGTCTTCATCATTTTTTTTTCACTACCTTGTTTGGTAAAAGCTATCCTACAATAGATTTTTGAGAAACAGAAGATTTTGAAACAATGTCTTGATTCTGGCTTTATACTTTTTCATTGCTTGGTAGGCAGGATAATAATCCCCCCACACACAAAATGTCCACTTCCTAATCTCCAGAATCAATGAATATGTTACATTATATGGCAAAAGGGAACTTGCTGATGTGATGAAGATTATGGACCTTGAGATGAGGAAAATATTTTAGACTATCCAGAAGGGCCTAATGCAACCACATGAGCCCATAAAAGCAGAGAACTTTCTCTGCCTGAGAAGAAGAGAGGTGAGGCAGAGGTGATGGCAGAGAGATTTGAAGCATGAGAAGGACTTGAAGCATTGCTGGCTTTAAAGATGAAGGAAGGAAGCTGTGAGTCAAGGAACTCTGCCAACCTCTAGAAGCTAAGAACGACCCCTCTGGCCAACAGACAGCAGAGAAACTGTGATCTACATCCTAAAATTGAAAGGAACTTAATTCTGTCAACAATCTGAATGAGATTGGAAGAGGATTCTCAATCCTGAGCCTTCAAAAAAGAATACAACCTTGTCAACATAGTCTTTCAAGACTCAAATCTGAGTAACCACTCAAGACTGCCATATTTCTGACCTCCAAAACTGGGAGATAATTAATTTATGTTGTTTTAAGCTGCAAAATTTATGATCATTTGTTGTGGGAAAAATGGAAAATGAATACATTTTATTTAGATAGAAAATATCTAGGTTAGAAATATTTTTCCCTCTGAACTTTAGAGGTATCATTGCTGTAATATCTTCCAGCATCTAATATTGTTATTAAAAATTTCAAAGCCATTCTCATTTCTGTTCCTTTTTAATGCAACTTGTTTTTTTCTTTAGATATTTTTTCCTTATCCCATAATGTTTAAAAATGTGGTAACAATGTACCTTTTGTGCAGGCCTTTAATTCATTTATTGTAATGGGCTTTGTTGTAAATTTTCAATCTAGAAACTCATTGTATCAGCTTTTTTTGTATACATACCACCCCAAAATTTAGTTCTTGACAATGATTTGGTCTGGGTTCTGCTAAGCAGTTCCACTGATCCAGCCAGGCTTGGCTGATCTAGACTGAGCTAAGTTGGAATCACCTATCTGTGCTCCCATCAGGGCACCCAAGGTTGTTTATGTGGTTAGCAGTAGTCAGCAGTGGTCCAAGAGGAAAGGTGGAGGTATGCAAAGCTTCTGGAAACCTATGCTCACAACTTCTGCCACATTCTAAGGATGAAGCAAGGCGTAAACTCAGCTTAGATTCAAGGTGTAGAGAAATAGATTCTAACTTTTTACATCAGTATTAGGATCATTTTTGCATATCTTTAAGACCTTTTCCTATGTAATTTTCTTAATTTCTTTTCTTCTCCATCAGTCTCTTTTTGGACCTTCCTTCAGTAGACCACTGATCTGAAGTTGATAGAATTATTTTCTTCTTATTTTATATTGTTGACTCATTTATACTTTCTAGAAGATTTCGTCAATTTTAATTTCTATTATTTCTTTCATTTCAGCTGTCATGACTTTAATTCCCAAGAGCTCTTTATTTCTTTTTTTCTGAATGTTATTTTTTATACTAACTTGCTATTTTGTCATGGATGCAATGATTTCTTTTATCTCTCTGACCATGTTAGTATAGTCTTATTTTACTTTAAAATTTCTGCTCCTTGAAAATTAGATTGTTTCTCCAAGTCCTTCTTTGTTTTCTCCGTGGTTCTGAATTTCATGTTAATAGACCTTCTCAAAGGTCTGGAGATCCTTAATTGTCTGTTCCTACTTAAGAATGAAGTCCTACCAATTACCAGCAAAGAAATTGAATCAGTAATCAAAAACTACCTAAGAACAAAACCCCTGGGCCTGATGAATTCACCGCTGAATTTTACCAGACATATAGAGAAGAAATAATACCCATTCTCATTAAAGTTTTCCAAAAAATAGAAGAGGAGGGAATACTTCCAAACTCATTCTATGAAGCCAGCATCACTCTAATGCCAAAACCAGCCAAAGACCTCACCAAAAAAGAAAACTACAGACCAATATCCCTGATGAACATAGATGCAAAAATACTCAACAAAATATTAGCAAACCGAATTCAAAAATATATCAAGAAGATCATACACCATGATCAAGTGGGATTCATCTCAGGGATGCAAGGATGGTACAACATTCGAAAATCCATCAACATCATCCATCATCCACCACATCAACAAAAAGAAGGACAAAAACCACATGATCATCTCCATAGATGCTGAAAAAGCATTTGACAAAATTCAACATCCATTCATGATAAAAACTCTCAACAAAATGGGTATAGAGGGAAAGTACCTCAACATCATAAAGGCCATATATGACAAACCCACAGCCAACATTATACTTAACAGTGAGAAGCTGAAAGCTTTCCCTTTAGGATCGGGAACAAGACAAGGATGCCCACTCTCCCCACTTCTATTCAACATAGTACTGGAGGTCCTAGACACAGCAATCAGACAACACAAAGAAATAAAAGGCATCCAGATTGGCAAGGACAAAGTTAAACTGTCCCTGTTTGCAGATGATGTGATATTGTACATAAAGAACCCTAACGAATCCACTCCAAAACTACTAGATCTAATATCTGAATTCAGGAAAGTTGCAGGATACAAAATTAATGCACAGAAATCTGTTACATTCCTATACACTAACAATGAACTAGCAGAGAGAGAAATCAGGAAAACAATTCCATTCACAGTGGCATCAAAAAGAATAAAATACCTAGGAATAAACCTAACCAAGGAAGTGAAACACCTATACCCTGAAAACTACAAGACACTCCTAAGGGAAATTAAAGAGGACACTAACAAATGGAAATTCATCCCATGCTCTTGGCTAGGAAGAATAAATATTCTCAAAATGGCTATACTACCTAAAGCAATCTACAGATTCAATGCAATCCCTATCAAACTACCAACAGCTTTCCTCAATGAACTGGAACTAATAATTCTAAAATTCATATGGAACCACAAAAGACCTCGAATAGCCAAAGCAATTCTGAGAAGGAGGAATAAAACAGGGGGAATTATGCTCCCTGACTTCAAGCTCTACTACAAAGCCACAGTAATCAAGACAATTTGGTATTGGCACAAAAACAGACCCACAGACCAGTGGAGCAGAATAGAAAATCCAGACATTAAACCAAACATATACTGTCAATTAATATATGATAAAGGAGCCTTGGATATACAATGGGGAGATGACAACCTCTTCAGCAGCTGGTGTTGGAAAAACTGGACAGCTACATGTAAGAGAATGAAACTGGACTACTGTCTAACCCCATACACAAAAGTCAACTCAAAATGGATCCAAGACCTGAATGTAAGTCATGAAACCATAAAACTCTTAGAAAAAAACATAGGCAAAAATCTCCTGGACATAAACATGAGCAACTTCTTCATGAACATATCTCCCTGGGCAAGGGAAACAAATGCAAAAATGAACAAGTGGGAGTATATCAAGCTGAAAAGCTTCTGTACAGCAAAGGACACCATCAGTAGAACAAAAAGACATCCTACAGTATGGGAGAATATATTCATAAATGACGTATCCGATAAGGGGTTGACATCCAAAATATATAAAGAACTCACGCACCTCAACAAACAAAAAGCAAGTAATCCAATTAAGAAATGGGCAGAGGACATGAATAGACACTTCTCCAAAGAAGAAATTCAGATGGCCAACAGGCACATGAAAAGATGCTCCACATCACTAATCATCAGAGAAATGCAAATTAAAACCACAATGAGATATCACCTCAGACCAGTAAGGATGGCCAACATTCAAAACACAAACAACAACAAATGTTGGTGAGGATGTGGAGAAAAGGGAACTCTCCTATACTGCTGGTGGGAATGCAAATTAGTTCAACCATTGTGGAAAGCAGTATGGAGGTTCCTCAAAAAATTCAAAATAGAAATACCATTTGACCTAGGAATCCCACTCCTAGGAATTTACCCTAAGAATACAGCAGCCCAGCTTGAATAAGACAGATGCACCCTTATGTTTATTGCAGCACTATTTACAATAACCAAGAAATGGAAGCAACCTAAGTGTCCATCAGTAGATGAACGGATAAAGAACATGTGGTACATATACACAATGGAGTATTATTCAGCCATAAGAGGAAAACGAATCCTACCATTTGCAACAACATGGATGGAGCTAGAGGGTATTATGCTCAGTGAAATAAGCCAAGCGGACAAAGATAAGTATCAAATGATTTCACTCATATGTGGAGCATAAGAGCAAAGAAAAAAACTGAAAGAAAAAAAAAAACAGCAGCAGACTCACAGAACCCAAGAATGAACTGACAGTTACCAAAGGGAAAGGGACTGGGGAGGATGGGTGGGAAGGGAGGGACAAGGGGGAAAAAGGGGCATTACAATTAGCAGATGTAATGTTGAGGGGGCACGGGGAGGGCTGTACAACTCAGAAAAGACAAGTAGTGATTCTATAGCATCTCACTACGCTGATGGACAGTGACTGTAATGGGGTAAATGGGGGAGAACTGGTGAAGTGGGGAGTTTAGTAACCATAATGTTGCACATGTAACTAGATTAATGATACCAAAAAAAAAATTCCACATTGCAGACTTGGCTGTAAAAGGGTAGAAATTCCACCAGAAAAAAAGAAAAAAGAAAGAAAGAAGTCCTATAACACTGACTGGAAGTACTGTGTGCATAAACAGGACTTGCCACATGGGCGGCTTTCTAATAGAGTTATCTAGAGAGCCAATATATGCATTTAATTGATAGGACTCCCCAAACATCAATGTATTTAAGTCTTCTCTCTTGTACAGATTTGTTTCTCCAAACTCCTTCCTACCTTAGGGCCTTTGCACATGCTGTTTCCCCTATACTCTTCTCCCCCCTCACCATCAATTCAGAGCCTACTCATACTTTAAATCTAAGTCGAAATGTCACTTCATCAAGGATGCTTTTCAAAATCTTCCAGACTTTATTTTGGGCCCCTTGTAATAAACTCTTACAACATCCTATACTTCATATTACCAGTACTTATCTTAGATATTATTTTAAATATTTTATGTAAACATCTATCTAATCTTTTCTCAACTAGGCTACAAGCTTCATGGGGCAAAGTCCTTGTCTGTGTTGTTCACTGCAATGTCCTCAGCACCTGGTACAGGACCTGGCATGTAATAATATAATAGCTACCCAATGAATATGTGTTAAATGAAATGAACATATGTACATGCAAGCAAAATGATTTTCCTGACTTACAATCTTCTTAGTGGCATAACTAAAAAAAAAAAGTCCTGTTGCATCCCCCCTTTCATGACTTCCCCATTTCTGAGTCTCCCTCTTGCAGTTCCTAATCAAACCTCCCAAGGACTCTGGAAAAGACTGTTCTCATCCCATCTAACTAAACCCCACCACAGAAAATCCTGGTAGGCCAAAAGACTACAGACATTCTGTAAACAGCCCCAGCTCACAGGGGCATCCTTATTTTAGGGAGGAGCCATGGTCTGGCCTGTCCCCAACATTCAAGCCAGAGAAGGGGGACTATGGTATCTGCCTGGGGAAGCTGTCTCCCCACCTCCATCTTTTGCTCCAGGGCCCTGGCATTGCTGGTGCCACTTCAAGCACTTGACTGTCTCAGGAGTGACAGAAAATGAAAAATTCCCTGTTGACAAGATTTCTCCTTACCTGGCACCAAGACAACTTTCCCTCTCTGCTAGAGATAAAATGTAAATAAGTTTAAAATAAGTACCTTAATTACTACAGTAAGTTCAAGAAGGTATTCAAGGCTCCTGGGCTGTCTGCTCTGAGTGCAAGCCCTTACTTGTGACTGGGAGGAAGAACGTCAAAGCCGGCAATCTGCAGAGGGAGACTCCCCTGACCTGCTCACCCTTCCATTCCTGCCTCAGGAAAAAAACAAACAAACAAGCAAACAAACACATTTTATCTGGTCAAGACAAGGCTCCTGAAAATCTGATGTTAAAGCAAGGCAAAACTGAGAATAGTCCAGTGTGTGAGATTGCTCTAGTACCTCCTTTAAAATAAAGGGCTATGAGAACTGAAAGGGACTCTGTCAAGCTTTCATTTTAACCCTGAGGGAACCAAGTCTCAGCAAGCTTAGGCAACTTGCCAAAGGTCCCAACTCCCAAAGAGCTAGCGAGTTTTAGAGCCAAGAGTTAAATTCAAGCCCCTGAGAAACTGTACTATTTTATATTTAGGATATATTAGTTAAGGAATTCCACTTCTGCTTAGAATGGTGAAACCCCAAGAGAACAGTGACCTCACCCTAATGAGGAAGAACATGCTGCATAATTTATAAAATCATCACTTTTCTTCAGGCTATCAGCTAACATTACAAAGCTACTGGGTAAGTTGCATGTCAACGGGAGGGGATGCAAGCCCCTCCAAGAGGAGAGGATGCACAACCTGCTCACATTTGGAGGAGAAGGGGAGAAAGATATGGCCACAGTTGGAGCTGGGGGAAAACCAACTAAGATGGTAACAAATTGTTAAAGGCCAATGTGAGTTGGCATGTGAGTTCGGGATAGTGAGGAGGCCAAGCATAGAGGAAGATGGCCCTTGCTCACACGCTTCGCTCTGCAGGCTTCAGTGTGTTCCTAGAAAGGTGAGTGACAGGCTGGAGACTGAGGGCCCCAGAGGGGGCACTGGTGGGCAGTAAGGGGACAGGCTCAAAGCCTCACTGATTTTCCAGACCCATCTCCTTAGACAACAAAGTCAGAAGCTGCTGAGGGATCAGCGGAAGGCCTGTTGTCCTCAGGGCCCAGACAAAAATCCATTGCTCTAGATCAGGGGTAGAAGCATACCTCTTTGCCCTTGGGAAAGGAACAGGAGGGCACCATGGGCTCAGGACGGGGACCTGGCACCAAGCTTAAGTCTGCTGCCCTGGAGGAGAGTGTATGTGACTCCTAAGGCTCCAGTGACAAAGTATGCAAAGTGGGGGACTTCATCAACAGCAATGCCTTCTCCCACTGGTCTGGAAGCCAGAAGTCTGAGATCAAGGTGCCTGCAGGATTGGTTCCTTCTGGAGGCTCTGAGGGAGAATCTGTCCCATGCCCCTCTCCTGGTTCAGGCAGACGCTGGTGATCCTTGGAGCTCCTTGGCTCACTGTAGCTCTATCCTTCCAATCTCTGCATCCATCACATGGGTGGTCTTCCCTCGGTATCTGTGTCTCTGTATCTCCCTTTTCTTTCTATTATACAAACACCAGTCATTAGTTTTAGGGTCAGTCCTAATCCAGTATAATCTCATCTTAACTAATTACATCTGCAAAGATCCTATAACCAAATAAAGTCATATCCTAAAGTTCTAGGTGGACATGAATTAGAGGGCTGGGGAGACACTATTCAATCCAGTACAGAGGACAGGAAACTCCTCCTGCCCCAGGTCACCCAAAGACTACACCGAGTTTGGCTGTCACAGAAAGGAGAGACAAGAAGACCCCTCTCCCAAGGCCCAGGCATGTAGGTCCTGAGAACAGCTGAGGCTGGGCCAGGGCAACAGAACAACCCTTGTCTCTACCAGGAGCCCAATACAGAGGAATGGGCAACATTGGGAAGGCCAAGGGCATGGAGGGAGAGAAACTGTTATAGATTGAATGTCTGCATCTCCCCAAAATTTGTATGTCAAAGCCCTAACCTCAGTGTGGCTCTATTTGGAGATGGGGCCTCTAAGGAAATAATTAAGGTTAAATGAGGTCATAATGGTGGAGCCCTGATCTGATAGGAGTAGTTGATCTGATAGGTGACCTTATAAGAAGAAACATGGAGCTCTCTCTCTCTCCAGGCTCAGGCACTGTGGAAAGCCCATGTGCACAGAGAAGGTGGCCCTCTGCAAGCCAAGGGGAGAGGTCTCCCCAGACACCAACCCTGCTGGCACCTTGATTTTGTAATTCCAGTTTCCAGAACTGTGAGAAAAGAAATGTCTGTTGTTTAAACCACGTGGTCTAAGGTGTTTTGTTGCGGTAGCCAGAGTGGACTAATACAGAGCAGCTCTGGACATAGGCAGGCAGGGCCGGCTGGGAGCTGGGCTGGAACAGGAACAAGGAAGAAGACGCTCCATGCTCTGGTACAACATTCGAAAATCCATCAACATCATCCACCACATCTACAAAAAGAAGGACAAAAACCACTTGATCATCTCCATAGATGCTGAAAAAGCATTTGACAAAATTCAACATCCATTCATGATAAAAACTCTCAACAAAATGGGTATAGAGGGAAAGTACCTCAACATAATAAAGGCCATATATGACACACCCACAGCCAACATTTACTTAACAGCAAGAAGATGAACGCTTTTCCTTTAAGACCGGGAACAAGACAAGGATGCCCACTCTCCCCACTTCTATTCAACATAGTACTGGAGGTCCTAGACACAGCAATCAGACAACACAAAGAAATAAAAGGCATCCAGATTGGCAAGGAAGAAGTTAAACTGTCCCTGTTTGCAGATGACATGATATTGTACATAAAGAACCCTAAAGAATCTACTCCAAAACGACTAGATCTAATATCTGAATTCAGCAAAGTTGTGGGATACAAAATTAATATGCAGAAATCTGTGGCATTCCTATACACTAACACTGAACTAGCAGAGAGAGAAATCAGGAAAACAATTCCATTCACAGCTGCACCAAAAAGAATAAAATACCTAGGAATAAACCTAACCAAGGAAGTAAAAGACCTATACTCTGAAAAATACAAGACATCATGAGAAAAATTAAAGAAGATACCAATAAATGGAAACACATCCCATGCTCATAGATAGGAAGAATTAATATTGTCAAAATGGCTATACTGCCTAAAGCAATCTACAGATTCAATGCAATTCCTATCAAAATAGCAGCAGCATTCTTCAACGAACTAGAGAAAATCATTCTAAAATTCATATGGAACCAAAAAAGACCCCAAATAGCCAAACCAATCCTGAGAAGGAAGAATAAAGCTGGGGGGATTAATTTCCCCAACTTCAAGGTCTACTACAAAGCTAAAGTACTCAAGACAATTTGGTACTGGCACAAGAACAGACCCATAGACCAGTGGAACACACTAGAGAGCCCTGATATAAACCCAACCATACGTGGTCAATTAATATATGATAAAGGAGCCATGGACATACAATGGGGAAATGACAGCCTCTTCAACAGCTGGTGTTGGCAAAACTGGACAGCTACATGCAAGAGAATGAAACTGGATTATTGTTTAACCCCATACACAAAAGTAAACTCAAAATGGATCAAGGACCTGAATGTATGTCATGAAACCATAAAACTCTTAGAAGACAACATAGGCAAAAATCTCCTGAATATAAGCATAAGCAACTTCTTCCTGAATGCATCTCCTTGAACAAGGGAAACAAAAGCAAAAATGAACTCATGGGACTACATCAAACTAAAAAGTTTCTGTACAGCAAAGGACACCATCAACAGAACAAAAAGGCATCCTACAGTATGGGAGAATATATTTGTAAATGACATATCTGACAAGGGGTTAACATCCAAAATATATAAAGAACTTACATGCCTCAACATCCAAAAAGCAAATAACCTGATTAAAAATGGTCAGAGGATATGAAGAGACAGTTCTCCAAAGAAGAAATTCAGATGGCAACAGACACATGAAAAGTTGCTCCATATCATTAATCATCAGGGAAATGCAAATTAAAACCACAGTGAGATATCACCTCACACCAGTAAGGATGGCCACCATCCAAAAGACTAAGAAGAACAACAATGCTGGCGAGGATGTGGAGAAAGGGAAACCCTCCTACACTGCTGGTGGGAATGTAAGCTAGTTCAACCATTGTGGAAAGCAATATGGAGGGTCCTCAAAAAACTAAAAATAGACAAACCATTTGACCCGGGAATCCCACTCCTTGGAATTTACCCAAAGAATACAACTTCTCAGATTCAAAAAGACATGTGCACCCCTATGTTTATTGTAGCACTTTTTACAATAGCCAAGATATGGAAGCAACCTAAGTGTCCATCAGTAGATGAATGGATAAAGAAGAGGTGGTACATATACACAATGGAATACTAATTCAGCCATAACAAGGAAACAAATCCTACCATTTGCAACAACATGGATGGAGCTGGAGGATATTATGCTCAGTGAAATAAGCCAGGTGGAGAAAGACAAGCGCCAAATGATTTCCCTCATTTGTGGAGTATAACAACGAAGCAAAACTGAAGGAACAAAATAGCAGCAGACTCAGAGACTCCAAGAAGGAACTAGTGTTCCTTCAACAAGAAAGGGGAGGGGTGTGGGAGGGTGGGTGGGGAGGGTGGGAGAAGGGAATTGAGGGGTATTTTGTTTAGTACACATGGTGTGGGGAATCACGGGGAAAACAGCATAGCACAGAGAAGGCGAATAGTGAATCTGTGTCATCTTACTACACTGATGGACAGTGACTGCATTGGGGTATGGATGGGGACTTGGTAATATGGGTAAATGTAGTCCCCACATCGTTTTTTCATGTGAAACCTGCATAAGAGTGTATATCAATAATACCTTAATAAAAAAAAAAAAAGAAAATGCTCCATCCTCCTGCCCTGCGATGAACCCCAGGGAGCAGCAACCTCTGCAGGGGGATCCGGTGGACAGTCACTACAGTGAACACAAAGCCCAAGCCCAGTTTGACACCGGAAGGGATTGACTCAAATGCCCCCTCCCCCCAAGAGGGGAAGAGGTGTGCCCAGTTCTGGTTGTAAATCCTGAATTCCAGCTTACTGCTATACCAGGTAAAGAAGAAACAGAGCAACTTCATGGCTGTGTAGAGGGTGGAGATGGGATGCAGGCAAGAAGACACAGCAGCAGCTCCCTCTGGCCCCCTGCGAATGAAAACATTCAGCCTATAACAGTTTCCTACTGCATTTTAGGAGAATTTCTTCTTTCAAGGGCAGGGCTGGCTTTGATGGCTCCCTACTTAGTTGTCCCCTGAACACCCTTCTCAAGTTAAATGAAAACCAGGAATCATTGGGTCAATGGCAACTGGGGAAAAACAGAGCCAGACACACTTATGTTTGTCCTTTCTCCAGCATTTTTGATGTATCTCCAGTTTACTCAAATCTCTTTAGACTCACAGCTTTAGACATCCAGCTTAATGCAAACCATTCAACACAGCCCTGCATGAATTACGGGTGATTTATTGAGATCACTTTAAGAATCTTAAGTGCAGGCAATGCTGAGATTGCTGAGGCCTAACGTCATGTGAAAGTTTTCCAAGAAATCCAAGTTGCAAAGGGCCCACTAGCCCAATGATGGTTTCTGCCACGATTTCATTTTCTAGTGATTTTCCTAGGAAAGGTCTAAGTTTGTGCAGAAGTAGAGCTCTTACTGCTTGTAGTAGAGCTGTAAGCATGAACTATCTGCATTTTCCTCCTCTTCTGCTCATTCAGAGAGAGGTGAGGGTTCTAGCTGTAGATCTTTAGCTATTTTGGGATGGTTAACAAATATGGATTAGAAGTGCCTGGACCTGCTCAGTTCCAAATGATCTATGTCACCTAACTTTTCTACCTCTTCAGCGGTAATACAACAGCACAGACTCTACAGTCACACTGCCCTGGGTTCAAATCCCAGCCCCACCACCTACTAGCTTTATGACTTTGGACAAGTGACTTACCTCTTTATGACTATTGGACTAGTAGACAGATACACATATACATCACTCGGAGCAGTGTCTACCACAGAATACGTCCTATAAGCTGTTAACTGTTACCACCTGAACTTGACCTCTTCTGTCTGAAGTCCCGAGTTCTTTACACATTAGATCCCTGAATCAGCGTACAAGACCCACTCTGTAAAGTGACCCTTAACTCACAAACCATGTTCATTACCCTTTTCTCTGTGTCCCCCCACAACGTGCTAATAGAAAGTCCTGCTGTGTTGATCCCTCTGTAACGCCTCAAATACCACAGGGTCCAACTCATAGACCACACTCACTAGATGTTCTTGGAATAAATAGGTGAAGGAATAATCTCCCTCTCCTACAGAGGGTGGGGAAGTGGGGAACTAACATTTATCAGATGCTAAGAAGTGTGAGGCATTTAGCTGATTTCACCTATTATTCTGAATCATGCAGTAATATTGCAAGTGACGTACTTATTGGCAGTTCACTTATTAGCTGGTCTTCACTAGTAGATCAAATGTATTTTGTTTATTACTGTATATAGCAAGACAAAACATGTAAATGGTTAAGAGCATGGACTCTGGGGCAGACTGCCTTGGTTCAGAGCCAAGCTCTATAGTGGATGTGTCACTGGGTAAAGTTACTTAACCTTTCTCTACCTCCATTTTTCCATCTGTTATATGGAGATGATCAGTGGACAATAGGGATTATGTTATGTGTATATCTAATACACATAGAGCACTAGCAACAGTGACTACTACATGGCGAGTGCTCAGTAAATGTTAGCTGTATTGTTATATAGTGTTTGATACTTTTAATGAAATAATATATGTACTGCAATAAAATTTTAATAAATAAAATGTGTAGCTGACTAAATTTCATAGGCTAGGAAGAGTATTATTGTTACATAGTCCCCCTTTGAGAAAAGAAGGAATTAACTGAATACCCTGATGGTGGACAGAACACTGAACCCAGCCTAAGAAAATCTCATTTCCAGTCCCCATCTTGCAGCTGGCTGGCTTTGCCACCCTGACATGTTCTTAACTTCTCGAAGCCTCCCTCTCCTCACCTAGGAACTTGGGAGATGGGGACATCCTCTCCAGACAGTGTAGAAATTAAGAGGTCCTTCTATAAAAGGACCCACAGCAGCCCCTGAGACATTGGAGGCACACAGTACCTGAGATGATGGTATTATTACATCTCTATTTCATTCATTTACATTTTCCCCAAAATATATTTACTCCACAACATGTAAACCTGGGAAAGTGATTAAAAATAAACATGTATCATTTGGGGTTGGCAATGGCTCCCTGGAAAACCTGGTGTCTGTCGTCTGACTTGTAAGAGCATTGGGTGGGAGGTCTGTGGATGGGGAGCCTAGGCAAACATCTCTCAACACCAGAGGGAGAGCTTCTGGTTGAAGATAGTAGAAGGAACTCACTCACGTTTTCAGCCTCCTGGGATCTACTGAATAAACCCTACAATGAAGAGAAGGATTCTCTGCGAACAAGTTTCCAATCAATTTGAAGAAGATGTGTGGGTAGTGGAAGCCAAGAAAGAAGTAGTCACTGCCCAGAATATGCCACCACAGGGACCACAGGGGAAGTGTTGAGCCATCCTCCAGGTGAAACACCTGAGAGACCCTTGGGGACAGCAAGGGCCAGGGATGGTGGGAGTGGGAGCAGGAGTTGGCCTAAAAGTCAAACATCTCTACGTTGAACAGTTGTTCGAATTGGTTTCACTGCCTCCCTTTCCCACTCCCAACTCAGAGAAACCAGCAGCCTGGATTCCACCCCAGGCAGAAATCTGGGAGGAGCTAATGTGCCTAGTTTGGGATTGGGCGGCTCAGAGTAATATCCTTTACATTCTGGTACTGGGCCCTTCAGGCTGCAGCTGGGTCCCTCTCCAGTCCCTACAGGGAAAGCCCATCAGTTCAAGTACGTAGACGTGTTGTCCCAGAAAACAGTTTTTTGAAAACAGCTCCACAGTTGAGGCCACCTGCAGTTGGTCCTAGAATACTCCACCCAGTCTTGTATGGGTGCCCATGGCTGTTATGCCTGGGAAGAGCTGCAGAGGACACTGGGACATGGCAAGCAGCGTATCTTATTAAGCTACATCAGCAAGGGGAAAACATTGGAAAATCTCATTGCATTGTGTATTTCAAAACATGAACTTTGAATATCAAATTTCATCCCAAGGTCTACCTGACAAGTGAGCTGCTCTTCATTATAACCGAGCAAAACCCTATCCCTAAACTTATGATGAAAACATATTTCTTCCGTTATATTTTGATAGTTTGCAGAACGTTTCCACTGAAAATTTGATCCTGCTTTCCCTGTGTATCAGTTACCTACTGCCATAATAATGCTGTGTAACACCTTTCTCCAAGACTCGGCATTTTACTGTTGCTCATGAGTCTGCACATCCCCTCGGTGGTCCTTCAGGTCTTGGCTGTGACCCTTCACATACTGCAGCCGCCTTGGGTCAGTTCTGCTGATCTTGGCAGGGCTCTTTCACGTTTGAAGGCTGACTGGCTATCGGCTGGTCTAGGATCGCCTTGGCCAGACTGAATGGACTCTGCTCCATGTTCCTCTCAATTTCCTCCACTTGGCTAATGCAGACTTGTTCACACACCAATGATACGGTTTCAAGAGAGTGAGCAAAAGTGTCTAAGGCCTCCTGACTCCCAGGCTTGGAACTGGAACACTGTCACTCCCACCTGTTCTCCTAGCCAAAGCAAGTTCCATGGCCAGCCTAGAATCAAGATTCCAACTCTGACAGGAGAAGCTGCAAAGCCACATTGTAAATAAGGGGCCTGGCTACAGGAAGGGTGGGGAATCAGGGTCATTTTTGCAATCCATCTACCATGCCTTCCAATCTCCTTGTTCTATTTCATGAATTCCTCCTTAGAGTGAGTTTCTCTCTCGGGATGAATGTGATGCTCAAGATCCATCCAGTCTCATTACCTTCATAAAGACATGGTATGTGAGGCTATGTCCTTAAAGCCCTCTTAGTCTAAAGAGAGTTCATCATCTTTAGAGTGAAACAAACAAATGTTTCTATATCTGTAAAGGTGAAAAGTTCCTTCTTTGGATCCACCATTCATTGAAAGAACCAGCAATCTTACAGTGCCAGGTAACTATTTTGGTATGGCCATCTATCTCACGGGTATAGAGAAAGGAAGGACCAGGGCAGGGAAGGCCAGTCTCACGAATTTCACCCACACCTCAGCCCTGTGAGATGCACCTCTTCTGATCACTTGGCCACTGTCTTCATCATACTGCCCTGTGAGGTCTGCTTACCTGTTTCCTCATGAGTTTGTCTGCTTTAAAGGTACAGAGTGTTTCTTATTCACTATCATAACTACAGGCCTAGAAAAGGGCCTTACCCAAAGTAGACATTCATGTAACTGAATGAATGACTGAGTATATGAATGAATGAATGCACATGTGCACGAATGACAATTGAATCAGAACCAGAAGAATGACTAGGTATTGGCTAGGGGGAAGAGGGAAGAGCCCTCAAAGAAACAGAAAAGATTGTACAAAGCCACAGAGTTATGACAGGAGGAAAACATGCTGTTAGTGTGTTTATAGCACAAGGGGAAGGAGAGCATCAGAGTCATTCTAAGGAATTTGGACTTTATTTTGCAGAAAATAATGAATTAAAAAATATTTTATGTAAAGAGAGTAGCATACTAAATAGAGTTTTTTTTTAAAAAGGCTTTCACAAAGATGGCGGCATGAGAGGTGAGACACAGGCTTCCTCCTAAAACTGCATATAATATGAAAATATAATTAATACAACTAATCCTGAAAGAGCAACAGGAAAGAGGACTGCACCAGACTGCATACACCTAGATAAAAGAGCAGACCTCACAAAACAGGGTAATGTACCAAAGCTGTGGCCTGGTGGGACCCAAGCCCTTCCCCCACCCCAGCTCACCTGCAGGAGGAAGAGAAATGGAGCAGGGAGGTAGTGGAGGCCTGGGACTGCTGAATACCTAACTCCAGAGATCTGCTCTGGGAGCACAAACCTACAATTCATGGCGCTTGCATGATACTCTCATGATTACGGGGTTGGAAAGCTAAGACAGGCAGAATTCCTGGAGAGACTGTGATTCCAGCCACTTGTGGAAAGCAGGGATCCATATCCGGCTGCTCTGGGACAAAAGAAAGGTGGGCAATCTGAGACACTTCATAACAAGGAAGCCCTTAGCAAGACGGCTGCTAAAGGGGCAAGGACTGCACAGAGCTTACTGCTCAGGAGAGAGGACAGGTAGACAAAATTATCCGGGTGCACTCTGACCAGCAGGTTAGAAGCTTTGCCATATAGACTCTCATACTTAAGGAGGAAAAAGAAATATTCCTCCTTAGACGATCTTCAGGTGCTCCAGCTCCCTGGCTGGCTACACAGCTCCAAGAACCCCTCCATGATACGCAGCCTACTGCACCTTTCTCCCAGCCAGCCCCACCTGATTTGCAAACCAGCAAACCCTACCCTGGTGTTAGCCCAGCCAGAGGGAAGATCTGCCTACAGCAACTACAAACGCAAAGCAAAGAGGCTTATACCTGTGTGCTCAGCCCACTGGCTCAGGCAGTTGAGACAGGCATAGCAGCCAGGTAGCAGGAAACAGCTATTTCCTCACTCCCAGGCACCAACACCACTCCCCTGCGACCCCCGATATTGCTTCAGGGACTGAGCAGCTCCAGGGAGTAGAGCTTCTGGGCACTAGAGGGCGCCATATACAAATATGGAATCTGGTTCAGAATAAAATTATTAATACCACTCCTGAGAAAGATTTAAATGATATTGACCTCATGACTCTTCCTGAAAGGGAGTTCAAAATAAAAATCATTAACATCCTCATGGAGGTACAGAAAGATATTCGAGAACTCAGGAATGAATTCTGGTTGGAGATCCAATCATTGAAGAGCACAATGGATGTTATTAAAAGCAGATTGGATACAGTGGAGGAGACAATAAATGAAATAGAAACTAGAGAAGAGGAATACAAAGAAGCTGAGGCACAGAGAGAAAAAAGGATCTCTAAGAATGAAAGAATCCAAACAGAACAATATTTGCATTATAGGGGTACCAGAAGAAGAAGAGAGAGAAAAAGGGATAGAAAGTGTCTTTGAGGAGATAATTGCTGAAAACTTCCCCAATTTGGGGAAGGAGGTAGTGTCTCAGGCCATGGAAGTACACAGATCTCCCAACACAAGGGACCCAAGGAAGACAGCACAAAGACATATAATAATTAAAATGGCAAAGATCAAGGATAAGGACCGACTATTAAAAGAAGCCAGAGAGAGAAATAAGATCACATACAAAGGAAAGCCCATCAGGCTATCATAGGACTTCTCAATAGAAACCTTACAGGCCAGAAGGGAGTGGCATGATGTATTTAATGCAATGAAGCAGAAGGGCCTTGAACCAAGATTACTTTATCTGATAAGATTATCATTTAAATTTGAGGGAGGGATTAAACAATTCCCAGATAAGCAAAAGCTGAGAGAATTTACCTCCCACAAATCATCTTTACAGTGTATTTTGGAGGGACTGCTATAGATGGAAGTGTTCCTACGGTTTAATAGTTGTCACCAGAGGTAATACTTCGAGAAAGTAGAACAGATAATTACTAAGCAAATGCAAAATTAAATTAACCATCCCCAAAGTCATTAAGGGATAGACAAACAGTACAGAATATGATACCTAATATATAAAAAATGGAAGAGGAAGAAAAAGGAGGAGGGGGAAAAAAAGGAACCTTTAGATTGTGTTTCTAATAGCATATTAAGTGAGTTAAGTTAGACTCTTAGACAGTAAGGAAGTTAACCTTGAACCTTTGGTAACCACGAATCTAAAGACTGCAATGCCAATAAGTACATACCTATCGAGAATCACCCTAAATGTAAATAGACTGAATGCACCAATCAAAAGACATAGAATCACTGAATGGATAAAAAAACAAGACCCATCTATATGCTGCCTACAAGAGACTCACTTTAAACCCAGAGACATACAAAGACTAAAAGTGAAGGGATGGAAAAAGATATTTCATGCAACTAAGAGGGAGAAAAAAGCAAGAGTTGCAGTACTTCTATCAGACAAAATAGACTTCAAAACAAAGTCACAAGTGACAAAGAACGACATTACATAATGATAAAAGGGTCATTCCAACAAGAAGATATAACCATTATAAATATCTATGTGCCCAACACAGGAGCACCTACATATGTGAAACAAAAACTAACAGAATTAAAGGGAGAAATAGAATTCAGTGCATTGATTCTAGGAGATTTCAACACTCCACTCACTCTGAAGGGTAGATCAACCAGACAGAAAATAAGTAAGGAGACAGAGGCACTGAACAACACAATAGAACAGATGGACCTAACAGACATCTACAGAACTCTACACCCAAAAGCAGCAGAATACACATTCTTCTCAAGTGCACACGGAATATTTTCAAGAATAGATCATATACTAGGCCACAAAAAGAGCCTCAGTAAATTCAAATAGATTGAAATTGTACCAATCAGTTTCTCAGACCACAAAGGTATGAAACTAGAAATAAATTACACAAAGAAAATGAAAAATCCCACAAACACATGGAGGCTTCACAACATGCTCCTAAATAACCAATGGATCAATGAACAAATAAAAACAGAGATGAAGCAATATATGAAGACAAATGAGAACAATAACTCAACACTGCAAAATCTGTGGGACGCAGAGAAGGCCATGTTAAGAAGAAAGTATATTGCAATACAGGCCCACCGCAGGAAAGAAGAACAATCTCATATGAGCAGTCTAAACTCACAATTAATGAAACTAGAAAAGGAAGAACAGATGAGACCCAAAATCAGTAGGAGGGACATAATAAAGATTAGAGCAGAAATAAATAAAATCGAGAAGAATAAAACAATAGAAAGAATCAATGAAAGCAGGAGCTGGCTCTTCAAGAAAATAAACAAAATAGAAAAACCCCTAGCCAAACTTATCAAGAAAAAAAGAGAGTCTACTCACATAAACAGAATCAGAAATGAGAAAGGAAAACTGACTGTGGACACCACAGAAATACAAAGAATTATTAGAGAATACTATGAAAAATTATATGCTAACAAACTGGATAACCTAAAAGAAATGGACAACTTTCTAGGAAAATACAACCTTCCAAGGCTGACCCAGAAGGAAACAGAAAATCTCAACAGACCAATAACCAGCAATGAAATTGAACTGGTAATCAAAAACCTACCTAAGAACAAAACGCCTGGACAGATGGCTTCACTGCTGAATCTTATCAAACATTTAGTGAAGACCTCATACCCATCCTCCTTAAAGTTTTCCAAAGAGTAGAAGAAGAGGGAATACTTTTAAACTCATTCTACGAGGCCAGCATCACTCTAATACCAAAACCAGGCAAAGACACCACAAAAAAAGAAAATTATAGACCAATATCCCGATGAACATAGATGCAAAATACTCAACAAAATATTAGCAAACCAAATTCAAAAATACATCAAAAAGATCATCCATCATGATCAAGTAGGATTTATTCCAGGGATTCAAGGATGGTACAACATTCGAAAATGCATCAACATCATCCACGACATCAACAAAAAGAAGAACAAAAACCACATGATCCTCTCCATAGATGCTGAAAAAGCATTTGACAAAATTCAACATCCATTCATGATAAAAACTCTCAACAAAATGGGTATAGAGGGAAGGTACCTCAACATAATAAAGGCCACATATGACAAACCCACAGCCAACATTATACTTACCAGTGAGAAGCTGAACACTTTTCCTTTAAGATCGGGAACAAGACAAGGATGCCCACTCTCCCCACTTCTATTCAACATAGTACTGGAGGTCCTAGACACAGCAATCGGACAACACAAAGAAATAAAAGGCATCCAGATTGGCAAGGAAGAAGTTAAACTGTCCCTGTTTGCAGATGACATGATGTTGTACATTAAAAACCCTAAGGAATCTACACCAAAACAACTAGATCTAATATCTAAATTCAGCAAAGTTGCGGGATACAAAATTAATATGCAGAAATCTGTGGCATTCCTATACACTAACAATGAACTAGCAGAGAGAGAAATCAGGAAAACAATTCCATTCACAGTTGCATTAAAAACAATAAAATACCTAGGAATAAACCTAAGCAAGGAAGTGAAAGACCTATACTCTGAAAACTACAAGACACTCATGAGAGAAATTAAAGAAGATACCAATAAATGGAAACACATCCCATACTCATGAATAGGAAGAATTAATATTGTCAAAATGGCCATCCTGCCTAAAGCAATCTACAGATTCAATACAATTCCTATCAAAATACAAACAGCATTCTTCAACGAACTAGAGAAAGTCATTCTAAAATTCATATGGAACCAAAAAAGACCCCGAATAGCCAAAGCAATCCTCAGAAGGAAGAATAAAGCTGGGGGGATTATGTTCCCCAACTTCAAGCTCTACTAAAAGCCACAGTACTCAAGACAATTTGGTACTGGCACAAGAACAGACCCAAAGACCAATGGAACACACTAGAGAGCCCTGATATAAACCCAACCATATATGGTCAATTAATATATGATAAAGGAGCCATGGACATACAATGGGGAAATGACAGCCTCTTCAACAGCTGGTGTTGGCAAAACTGGACAGCTACATGCAAGAAAATGAAACTGGATTATTGTTTAACCCCATACACAAAAGTAAACTCAAAATGGATCAAGGACCTGAAGGTAAGTCATGAAACCATAAAACTCTTAGAAGACAACATAGGCAAAAATCTCCTGAATATAAGCATAAGCAACTTCTTCCTGAATGCAACTCCTTGAACAAGGGAAACAAAAGCAAAAATGAACTCATGGGACTACATCAAACTAAAAAGTTTCTGTATGGCAAAGGACACCATCAACAGACTAAAAAGGCATCCTACAGTATGGGAGAATATATTTGTAAATGACATATCCGACAAGGGGTTAACATCCAAAATATATAAAGAACTTATATGCCTCAACATCCAAAAAGCAAATAACCCGATTAAAAAATGGTCAGAGGATATGAAGAGACAGTTCTCCAAAGAAGAAATTCAGATGGCAACAGACACATGAAAAGATGCTCCATATCATTAATCATCAGGGAAATGCAAATTAAAACCACACTGAGATATCACCTCACACCAGTAAGGATGGCCACCATCCAAAAGACTAAGAAGAACAAATGCCGGCGAGGATGCGGAGAAAGGGGAACCCTCCTACACTGCTGATGGGAATGTAAGCTAGTTCAACCATTGTGGAAAGCAATATGGAGGTTCCTCAAAAAACTAAAAATAGAAATACCATTTGACCTGGGAATCCCACTCCTTGGAATTTACCCAAAGAATACAACTTCTCAGATTCAAAAAGACATGTGCACCCCTATGTTTATTGCAACACTTTTTACAATAGCCAAGATATGGAAGCAACCTAAGTGTCCATCAGTAGATGAATGGATAAAGAAGAGGTGGTACATATACACAATGGAATACTATTCAGCCATAAGAAGGAAACAAATCCTACCATTTGCAACAACATGGATGGAACTGGAGGATATTATGCTCAGTGAAATAAGCCAGGTGGAGAAAGACAAGTGCCAAATGATTTCCCTCATTTGTGGAGTATAACAACGAAGCAAAACTGAAGGAACAAAATAGCAGCAGACTCAGAGACTCCAAGAAGGAACTAGTGGTTAACAAGGGGGAGGGGTGTGGGAGGGCGGGTGGGGAGGGTGGGAGAAGGGGATTGAGGGGTATTTTGTTTAGTACACATGGTATGGGGGATCATGGAAAAGAGTGTGGCACAGAGAAGGAAAACGGTCAGTCTGTGGCATCTTACTACACCCAAGGACAGTGACTGCTTTAGGGTATGGGTGGGGACTTGACAATATGGGTAAATGTAGTAACCACATTGGTTTTTCATGTGAAACCTGCATAACAGTGTATATCAATAATGCCTTAATAAAAAATAAAAATAAAAAGGCTTTCACAAAATAAGCTCAGAGAAAATTCATTTCTCTAAGCCTAGTTTTCCTCTCTTTAAAATAAGGATAATAAGAGTTGAGACATATCTGGCCAGGCTCTAGCCTCAGTGTCTGTACTTCATATATATTAACTATTTCACCCCTCCTGATAACCATATGGAGCAGGAACTATTGTTATCATCATTTTATAGATGATAAACCTGATGTTCAGACAGGGTAAGAAACTAGCCCAAGGCCACACAGCCACAAAATGACAGAACTGCACCTGGAATCCAGGTGTCTGGCTCCAGGGCCTGTGCTCTGAACTACTATGTTATTTTACCATTTACCATTCAGGGGTACCTACCTCACAGTGTTATTTTAAAAACCAAGCCAAAGCTCTTATAGCAGTGTCTGGCATATAATGAGAGCTTCATAATATGTTTGCTGTTATTGTTGCATTTTTGTTATTGACTATAAATGAGGATATTAAATGACATATTTATATAGATTATATTTGATTAGTATAAATATTTATTAATGTTTGTGTGTATATATCAGTTATACCTATAATTACCTTGTAAGATTATCAGGGAACACAAATGAGCTAACATATTTAAGATATCTAGCACAATGCCTGGATCCCAAAGTTCCTTCTTTTCCAGTGTTCCTGTAATTTTTTTTTATCTTTATGAACCTCTGCATTAGTTTGATAACATACCAACAATCTCTTCAAGGCAATCTAGGTCTTTATCTAACCTAAATCTGAAAACTCTTCCAGCCTCTAGCCATTTCCCAGTTTCAAATCCTCTTCCACCAGTTTAGGTATTTACTACAACAGGACCTCACTTCTTGGTACCAAAACCTGTTCTAGATCATGAGGATAACATAATAATGTGCCACAGACTTGGGAACTTTAACAACACAAGTTCATTTTTTCACAGTTCTGGAGGCTAGATGTCCAAAATGAAGGTGTGGGCAGGGATGGCTTCCTCTGAGACTTCTCCCCTAGGCTTATAAATGGCCATCTTCTCCCTATGTCTTCACATGGTCTTCATCTGTACAGGTCTGTGTCCAGCTTTCTTCTTGTAAGGACACCAGTCATATGAAACTAGGGCCACGCATCTGACCTCCTTTTACCTTAATTACTTCTTTGAAGTCCCCATCTCTAAATACATTCTGAGGTACTGGGGGTCACATGAATTTGGGGGGACACGACACAGTCCAGAACAACCTCCTATCAAAATCATCTAGGAGAGAGATGACAAGAATCTAAAGCAAGAGAGAGACTTATTAATAGACAGTGTTTTTCTAAACACTTCTAATGATCCCCAGAAACTGTCTTCCCCAAATGCCCTAAACAACTATTCCATGTGGCAGAGGGAAAGGCCAGGTCAGATCAGCTTTTTTGGCTTTGTGTCTAGAAATTAAGGACACTGGGATTTTCTGAGGACATTATTCACTTTTCACTCAGTAGTGTTGGCACCATGAAGACAGAAGCTGAGAGAAACATTATGAGTTTGAAGCAAAGTGAA
The DNA here is from genome assembly GCA_032199065.1 of Smutsia gigantea. Classification (NCBI taxonomy): domain Eukaryota; kingdom Metazoa; phylum Chordata; class Mammalia; order Pholidota; family Manidae; genus Smutsia; species Smutsia gigantea. The sequence continues at coordinate 54,053 of JAVSCE010009951.1, forward strand.
AAATAAAAATGGCAAAGGCCAAAAGGAAAAAATAACACATTTCTGCCCTAGAGAGCAACCAGTGGAACTGAGAAATTCTAGCCTGGGCCCGGCCCTCCCTGTCCCAGGCCCCTCAGCAGAGCAGCAAATGAGGGCAAAGAACATTCCAGAGACACATGTGCATCTGTGTTTATAGTGGACACTGACGGAGAAGTCCTCTGCCAAAGGCTCTTTTCGCAGGAAAACAGAGTGGTCTTGACAGAACCACCTGTCTCGCAAGGGGAGGTGAGTTTGCTGCTTGAGGACTGCAGGTTGGAAACGGCCAGGTGGGGGTCCTGATGGGAATTCAGGGTGAAGTAGAGAAGGCAAGAACAGGGCTGAGCCATCTAGTCTTCTGAAGCAGATTTCTCCCAGGGCCAGTCCAGGGCTGGAAACTTCAGGCAGAGGGTGCAGCATGAGCGCGACCTGACCCTGCAGGGCTGACGACCAGAACCTAAGGAGCAGGGCTTGAGGTGTCTGCCTTGTGCACATCAGTTCAGGAACCACTCACTTCAAGGGAAATCTCCAGCTGCTTTCAGAATGCCTCTGATGTAGGTGGAAGAACACTAGAATGGGAATCAGAAAACCTGAGAGAGGGTCTTGATTCTGCCCTTTCCTACCTGGGTGATTTGGGACATGTTTCTTGATTCTTCTGAGCCTCAGTGTTGTCCTTTAGGAAATGAGAATGGTATTGCATGGCCTCCCCACCTCACTGCTTATAGAATTAAACCAAAAGAGGTACATAAAAGCATGTTTTTCAGTTCTAAAATAATGAGGGGGAAACCAGCTGGGCCTTGGAGTCAGACAGACCTGGGTTCAAATTTGGTTTTAGACACTGACAAGCTGGGTGATCCTGAGCTAATCCTCTTTGGCTCCATTTCCTCATTCATTCATTCATTCATCCATTCAATAAAAATGATACAGAAGCCTAACTATAGGTCAGGTACCAAAAAATGAGGAAGACCTGGAGTCCTTACCTTCACAGAACTTTCTTTTCTATAAAAAAGATAAAATGAAACATCTGCCTTGTAGAATTGCCAGAAGAATCAAATAAGATTATTTATAATGCTCAGCCTCTTAGTGGCTTATACAGGATGCTCAATAAATGTCAATTCCACCTTCTTACTCCAACAAAACCATCATCATCTTTAACATGGGAAACTTTTTTTGATCAGGCCTTGTAAGAAAAGAAAAATGGAATATGATTACAGAGAAAGACCAGTTACTGTCACAAATTAAAAATAGGTTTGGGCATAAGCACCTCTTGCTATGGCAGACTTTCATTTGATGGACTGGAGGACAAACAATTTGGAGCTTTCTTTTAATTGAAGTCAACATTAATCAGAGCAACTAGCCAGAGTCCATTCAACATAGTGTAATTCTGTTTGGAGACTGAGATATTATCTTTGTTAATGGACATCCAGAAGCCCATAGGCGAGCATCAAAGCCAAGGACCCATCCATCTTTCTGTCTGGCTCTCCCTTTATTCCTGTCTTAACATACACCCCCAGGCAATACACATGTACATATACGTGTGTGTACACACATATGTGCACACATGCATACACACACATGGACGGGCACAAATAAACATACATGCACACACACAGTTCCCAGGAGGCTAGTGTGTTGTCTTCAAAAGATAGCATCCCATTTTGTGAAATAGTTCTTATTTTTGCTACTCTAATAAATATTTATTGAATGAAGAAAGAGATGAGTGAATGAGTTAGCTCTTATGGGCCAAGAGCCAGCTCTGAAACATGCCTTTTGAAAAAAAAAATAGTAAGTGTACCCCACACAAATAAATTTGGGGAAACCTGCATCCTTAATTCCTACAGGAGATGCACAAAGCACAAGCACCTATAAAGCTTCTTAGAAGTTTCTAGTAAAGAAACCAGTTTGTCGTCTGTTTTCTGGGGATGCGCTTATCATTTAAGCCTGGAAGTTCTTTTTCCTCCCCTAGGTTTATTTACCTGTAATTGATATATAACATGGTATAAGTGTAGGTATATCATGTGTTGAGAAACCCGTTTAACTTTGTTAATCCAGAAAGTCCCAATTTACTGGACCAAGGATAGCTCTTTTATGTATGTGTTTGTTTGTGCTTAACACCCATTAATTCCACAACACCTACTGTTCTGGGAAAAACCATTTGGGAAAGTCTGCACTAGCTAGTTAGGTAGGAGCAGAGCTGCCTAGAGGCCAGCTGGGACTTTGCAATGTGCAATGCAGCTGTGTCTGATGGTGAAGCTACCCTGCCTATCTCTGCAGATCACTGAGGCCACTTCCCACCAGGCCAGCAGTAAAAAACTGGGCTCTATTATAAGGACAAAGGAGGCCTCAATAAACTAAAGGCCATGGGACCTCAGAACGTTCTGGTACCGAGGATGGGAAGGTGACAGGATCCTGCCAGTTTCCCGCCCCTTCTCTTCTCCTTTCACAGCTTCATCCCTTCCGTCTCTGTGCTCCCTCCCCCTGTGCTGTTCCAGGTCACAGAGCAGGGGGAAGTTGCCACCACAAAGCTACCTCCACACCTTAGCACCGAAGTTTCAGGCCCACCTTAGGCTTGTCATCCATAGTGACTTCCTATAAGGAGGCTGCTGGACCCCTTTCCCCTCAGGGGAGGGAGACAGCTACTCCACAAGAGATTTCAGGACAGCCACTCCACAAGGGCCCAGCATACTCTTCTCTGTATTTTGCCCACCTGTGCCCCTAAACCCTGGCCATGCCTGAGAATCACCTGGAAGTATTTTCACAATATTTGTCTTGAGCTTCCCAGCAGAGATGTCAATTCATTAGATCCAGAGACGGACATAGAAATCTGTATGGTGTAAAAGTTCCTCCAATTTTGCCAAAGTATTACTCTAGAATCATCCATATGCTGTTTGTGCCCTGAATACTTTACACCTTCCTGAGCTCTAAATCTTTGATTCTTCTTGCCCTCTCGCCTGGGTTTCCCTCTGTTGTTTTGCCACCTACTCCAGGAAGTTCCCCTGATTCTGCCTACCCATTGGAATCAACAAGTTATTTCTTTGTTCTTCAGTTACATTTTGCTGTCACTCATTAGAACTGAATCTTTCTCTCCCACCACATTTTAAGTTACAGAAGGCAGAAGACCAGTATTTTAAATAATGTTTTTCTAATTATAAGTAATATATCCTCATGTAAAATTTGGAAAATTCTGACAACTCAAAAAAAAGAAAATCTATAATTTCCCACATCAAAAATAGCCATAGTTTAAATTTGGGCCTATTCCCTCTAGTTTTTTTTTTTATCACTGGGCCATGGTGTGGTTTTCTTTGTTTTTTTTCTCATAAATCGAGTCCTGCATTACTTTCTGCCATGCTTTCCTTCAGTTGACCTTATATTGAAAATATTTTCTTATGTTATCATTTCTTCAAAAGCATTATTTTAAATGGCAGCATAATATCCCACTGCAAAATGGACTAAACGTTATGGACTCATTTCCAAGTTGCTGGACATTTGTATCATCTTCCATTTTTATTCTTGCTCTTAAAAATAACAAAGTGTGCTGGATTATTTTTCATTTGTCTCTGCAGAGGCACCGCTGACCCTGGGGGCATATGGACTTTGTCAAAGGGCTCCCTGGCCTTTGGCTGGGAGGAGGGTGAGGGTGGGCTATTCATTGTCACAGGCTGACCACACAGAGGCCCTCACTAAGTAGCTTTTCTCTCCAGCTTCTGGAAACTACTCCCTCCCTGCTCTTTCAGGCCTACAGCTGGCACTGAGGAATCTCTGTGGTGGCCCCCCTGTCCCACACTATCCCTTGTGCCCTCCCCACACCCTGCCCAGACTTTGTGAGTAGTTGTGTTCTTCTTTTCTTTTGTTTTGCTTTTTAAAAATTAAACTGCCCTCGAATTATTCGGTCTGAGCATGTAGTTTCCTGACAGGATCCTGACAGATTCACACGGCAGTTGGCATTTTGCACCTAAATCTTTGCACTTAATTTCCCTCCTAGAGGTTCCAGATCAATTCTTAAAAGTGGATCAATGGATAGGAACATGCTTATAGCACTTAATTTACATTGTCACACTACTTTCCAAAAATCAATTATGCCAAATCATGCTACTCCAAAGAGTGTTTGAGAACATTAAAAATTACCATTTTGAACCTTCAAAATGTCAGCAAGCAAAAAGCATTTTATGTTTTAATTTGCATTTCACTGATTACTAGAGGGTGAATTTTTTCACATATTTAAAATTTTCTTTTCTGAATGACCATGCCTAATTTCACCCTCTATCCTTCATAACATTTACCTACCTACCTTAATAATAATAATAAAAACTATAATTCATATTATCATTATCACCACTAGACCAGCCAGAGACTAAAGACACTTTGCACTTAATTTCCCTCCTAGAGGTTCCAGAAAAATTAATAACACTTGTTAAATGAGATGCTTAGGGACCACATGCATTTTCATTCAAAAGAGTAATAATTGCATTATAAAAATTGTCGCTAATAGTATTAAATTCCTATTATTTTCCAGGTGCTGTGCTAAGTGTTATCTATCAAACCCTTCACATGTTCCCTGATTGATCAGTATGTTTAATAACCTTTGAACGATTTCTGGACAACATTTCTGAAACCCAACTCCACCCAGAGTTTTATAAGCACTAGAAATCCAATCTTTCTCTCCAAAATACTTTTTACCTAATGAGACATGAGTTCCAATGTGATGTGGCTTTACTGATGCTCTAACATCCCTAACCTTTGGTTCCAAAGTTAAGCAAAACTGGAAATGTTGAAATTCCACTAGACAGATAAACTGTTCTTGGATAGTCCCAATTTCACTTTATAAACACTAGGGGTTTGGAAGGTTTGCATAAACATCCAATAACATTTGAACGTTTTGCTGCTTAGAGCAAAGTGTCTAAGATTCATCTGTTGAAGAGAAGAGATTTTCTGTAGGAAAAAAAACCACATTAAAGTCACTTCCAACTTCTCTTTACAAGCTCTGTTTTAGAATGAAATGCAGAAATTTCTTGAGGCAAAATGTGGCCAGTTTTGAGGTCTGGAAGCAAGTGTCTCCTGAGATAAGCCATATTGCCAGACAGGCCTAGTACCACTATCATTCTGAACATGTCCTCCTCTGAATTCTTCTCTATTAAACAGAGGATCCCCCCCACACCAGTAATTTCAGCCTTCATATTTCCTATTCTCAGACTGTCAGGCTCAGTCTCCTTATTTCACTGCTTCTTTCTTTTCCCACTTGGAAGGATGGCAGCAAGAATGCAGTCAGTTTTCTGCAGGGTTTGATCTGGCAGGGAGGAAAAAAGGGATAGTTTTGCAGAAGGACCAAATGCTATTTCTGAGTTCTGTGGCTTTGTACAGAATTTTATTTCTGTAAGAGGTTGTGTCTTATGTATTACAGTCTTGGATTTCTGCTTGTTGCCATGCACAGCCAAGCCCCAGTTTTAATTTCATATTCCTTTGGCTGGTAATGATGAGTCTGGCAGATGAAAGAGGACTCAGAGACAGCTCTCACTTCCATCGCCGCTAAAATTGGCCCTCGTTTGTTTTCAGAAAGAGCCGAATTTTTTTAAAAAGTAAAATCAAAGGAGCAGGAAGAAAAGAATGAACCCAATGCCCTTGTCCCAGTTGATACCAGCATCGTTCCCGGCGTGTGGGCATCCTCTAGGTGATAGTTCCTCTAAATGTGCAGCCTTATCCACCCCCAGACAGACCCACCTGTGCCGTGAGAATGTGACCGATGAGGTCAGGCTGCTCACCTTCAAGTCACACAGTTAAATAAAGGATGCTCTATCTTCAGCCAGTGGGTGTTCTAAGCCCAGCTCTCTATCCCTGTCAAGTCTGCAGATCATGCAAGCTTTGGATTCCCAGAGGAAGGAGGAGAGACCGTTTGTCCAAGGGAACGTCTGTAATACATGTTAAGTGGCCCGTGAGAGAGCCATCTCATTTATTGGCTGAAACACGAAACGGAAAACATGTGCGGCTACACAGGGCCCCCACAGGCTTCTTCCCAGGAAGTGGAGTGATGAAGGATGGGGCGAACACGTGAATTCAGGCAGCCCACATGCTTGGGTGTCTCACAATGCAAAAAGCATCTGTTAGGTGGAAATCTTGGGCATTGGGATTGGAATTTATAGAGACAGATTAACTTCTAGTCTCTAGCGGGGATTCCATTTCCCCTGCTATGGGAATAGATTTTTCCATTAAGCAAGAAGGAAACATTTTTCATTCAATTATATGTTTATTGATGCATTTAATGCACATTTACCAGATGCCAATGTCTGTGTGAGGGGCTGAGGATAAGTGAGGCATGGATCCTACCTTCAAGGACCTCACTCTCTAACAGGAGAAAGATGGATAAATGAATATTTATAATATAGAAGAGTCAGTGTGACTAGAGAAATGTACATCAAATTTGAGAGGAAACTGTGGGGATAGCCATCGTAAACCAAAAGCATTACTGCTTTTGGCAATCAGAGATCTATTTCCCTTTCTCTTGATAACATTAAAAATAAACATTTATTTGAGTATTCACCTTGCTCACAGCCAACTAGCTGTACTCCAGCCCAGGAATGGGCCCTGATTGGCTGAAGCCAACCATCCCATCCCATATCTCTCTGAACAGAATCATTGGTTTAGGGCATGTAATCCAGTTCAAGTTGGTGTGATTCAGGAGGGAGCTGCTGGAAGCTTCCTGGCGAGAAGGTCTATTACTCTTTGAAGAGAACTTCTGAGAAAGCCAGCCCTCTTCCTGCAGGATGGCTGTGGTCTCCAGGAACTTTTTAATTCAGGACGGGGTTTGGTTCATTCTTGGAATAGAGAAGAAGCCCCAGAAGGTAGAGAGTAGAAATGAAAGATAATGTGGTTTGGTGTCATTGCCGAGCCACTTCTGCAAGCGTTGTCTGAAGTCCATTGTACAACCTACGAGGTCTTCAGTTAGAAGGACTGATAAATGCCCTTTATTACTGAACCACTATGGGTGGAGTTTCTTAATATTTGCACCCAACAACAGTGTTTCAAAAAAGGAAAGAAAGAATTATATTAACAATAGCTAACAGCTACCGAGCACTTACAGTGTGCCTGTATTCTGCTAAACACTCTATGTGTATGACTTTATAATCCTCACAGTGGTCCTAGGTGGTGAGTTATCCTTACGCCCATTTTACAGATTAGAAAAATCAAGGCTTAGGAAGGTTAAATAACTTGCCCAAGGGCACATACAGCAAGTGTTGAATATTATGAATATTGTTAGAAGGTCAAATCAAATGGAGACTCAAACAGGTCCATTAGATTGAGCAACATAAAGTACATGGGAGGCTTTAGAAAAAGTGTTCTGGACAAATTCTGAGAGAAAAATCTGGCTCAAGGTGAATTAAGAAATGAATGAGAGCTAATGAAATGGAGACACTGTGTGGACAACATTTTGAAGAAGTTAGGCATTACTTATGGCCTCTCAGTCAGTTAGAATGCTTTTGGAGGAAGTAACGGAAAATTGTAATTGAGATGTTCTTAAGCAATAAGAACATTTATGTTTTCACATTTCAGGAAGCCCACAAGCAGGACAGACTGGGAAGTTGGTAGTTTCAATATCTCAACAATATCATTAAGGATCTGTTTCTTCTTAGGTCTTTCTTGGTCTTTTGTGTTCCAAAGTTTCACTCTGATGTATTTAAGTGAGGACTTTCTTATATGTACATATCCTGACTTGGATTTATCAAGCTCAACGAATCTAAATCTTTATGTATTATGAATTCTGAGAAGTTACCACCCAATATTATAGGAAATCACCTGTGTCATGATCCGAGTTCCTATCACCACCAATTGGCAGAATTTCTATTAACAATGAGATCAGTAGAAGTGTATTAAAACATCAACAACATATCAGTAGCGTCACAAATATCATGTCTACTGGAAAGTATATATGAATAGCATGTTTCCATCCCACACTTTTGTGTGCCTAGATAATAAACGTAAGTTATGTATCAGAGACAGCAAATACATGGCGTGATTGCCACTGCGTCTCCCTCTTAAGTCCATGGCCAGTATCACTCACCTATCGGAGCATTCCTTCCTACTGAGTTCAGATGTGGACTCTGAGTCCTTGCCAGCTGTTCAGTCGCCGCAACCAATTAATTGACTGATGTACAAGCTAAAATCTACTTGTTATCTGTGATCATTCTAATGAGAAAATAAGCGGGAATGCCTCCTACCATTACATGCCTTCAAGAGATGCCGGGTCACTGTCTTCTTTTTAAATCCAGTCATTGACTGAAACTCTACCAAACAACTGGGCAAGGAGTACAAGAGGGCCTAACATGCTTGCTTCTTGAAAGGCAATTATCTACCACAAGTAAAGCAGGTGAAGCACACAGGAGAAAGGGAACAGTGGTGAGAGTTGCAACACTGAATGAATTGCATAGAAAAACGATGAAAAATACAGATAAGGGAATGAGTCAGAGGACATTGTGAGGTCAAACACATGTTTAATTGAAATCTCACTAGGGGAAGAAGAATGGAATAAAACAGAAGCAATATTTGGAGAACTTATGGCGATTTTCCAAAATGATGATATTAATAAACATTCAAAAAGTTCAAAAAAGTGCAAAGTTCGATTTTGAAAAAGAAATCTAGACACATCATAATGAAAGGTTAGGAAAACAACTGGGACAAGAAAAAGATAACCTCCAAAGAAACAACAATTAGACTGACAGCTAACTTCTTTAATTAACAGCAACTTGCTTCCAGCCAAGCTGAGACCATCCAATAACAAGAAGTGGGGGCCCCACCCCCTGTCGTTGGAGGCCGGATGTGAGCATTGCTGGGGCACAGATGTGGGGGGGGGGAGGCAACTTTTGGAGAGGAGGTCTGCACCTAGTGCTTGGATTCGGCTTCTTCATTTCCAACGTGGCAGAAACTTAGGACTCATCCTGATGCCACAAACTGGCTACTTGCCCCTTCAGTGCTCACCACCAGGTTCCTGGGCCAAAATCGGTCATCCTGTCTCAAGCCATGACAAAACTTATATTGAACAGGATGCTGTCAATCAAGCCAGGAACCTGGTGCAACAGACTCTAACTAAGAGCACATGGCAAGGCCCTCCTTGTGATGGGCGTTGTAGGGACAGACCAGCATCTAATATGTCTGGGGCACAGCCATCTACTGTGGCAGCAACAGCTTTGCCAGCAACCCAGCTATGGCGTGGGTGTTCCCAAGTCTCTGCCATATGTTCTACATGGAAAAACAATGGAAATGCACAGTAACTGAGTATGTGTCTCATCAAACGCCAGACTCTGGAAGAACTCTTGCTTCTTCTTGCTCCCAGTGGGTTCTTCACTTTTTTCCTAATTTAAATTGTAGAAAGATTAAACTTTGACTTAAGCAAAAAAGCCTGGGGATTTGCACAGTTTGCTTCTGCTCCTCTGGGTCCACTTGGAAAGATGTATCATAGGGCAGTCAGCCTTCCTCTGGGATAACTTGTTTGGATCCTTGGCCCTGCAGCCGATGCTCTGTGTGATCTTGGAGAAATTCACAGAGGCCGGTCCCTTAGTGTCTAACTGTGGAAGGGAATAGGAAGTAGGGCAGGGCTGAATGTGATAACTCCCCTGAAGAATGTTGGGAAACTCCCTTGCACTATGCACTGCTCTGAGAGCAAGGGTCAAACTCCACCAAAGGTTACATGGACATTTGCCTGGTGACCTGGGGGTATCAGGGGTGGGGGAACAGAGTGGTGGCCTACGCTTGATGGGCTTTTCAAAGATGAATGGGAGCAGATGTGGCTCTGGCTCCCAGAAAAGGAAGCCTGTCTAGTGCACTCACCTCCTGAAGATTTGCCCAGCCTCCTCAGCAGAGGCCATTGGAGCTCGGGTGTGATGTTAAGAGCCAGATCCTAAATACCTTGAGCCTTCTCCAATTCTACAGTATTGGGAAAACATCTTGTACTTGCTGACTATGGGATGGACTTCCACCGGAGAGGGACAGGCTCTGCTGTTCCCAGCCTCTTCACATGTGCGTGTGGGTGTGACACATGCTCATACCATGGCTCAGGCCCCACAGATTCTGCTGTCCTCTGACATTTAGTCAACAGGGACTTCTAAGGTCATCCACTGATGCTCAACTTCTTTTCCATCATCCCCAACAACTAGCCATGTGCCTTCTGTTTTAACACGTCCAGCAACAGGAAACTCACTCCTTAACTTGGCAGCCTGATTGCACATTTTGGGGAGTTTTGGGCTTTTTTTACATGTCTCATGGAGATTCCTTCCTTAAAATAAACAGAAACTTACCTCCTTGTAGTTCTTTTCTTTCTGGCCTTAGGTAGAGTGACCACATTATGTATTGTGCAAACCCAGTTTCATGCTTGAGACTAAACACGGGCACAATTCATAATTATCCCTGGAAAGTCCGGATAGATTGGAACTCTCTTGGCCAAACAAGCCATAAGACTGCCCCAATCTTGGGTTTACCCTGTGGGCATCTAGAACAATTCTAAACCCCCTTCCTTAAGAGTCACTGACATTTAAAGGCCCTGGAATTACTCCCAAGTCTTCTCTAGAACAAACAAGGGAAGCTGATTTCTTTAGCGGAAAGATAATTGGACCGAGAACGAGAAATAGCCATGATATGTGTGTGGGGGTGGGGGTGGAGGCAGGGGGTGGGTAGATAGGGATACATCTGGAAGGGCCAGCTGCCTCCCAAGATCCAATGTTATGTCTTGGTATCCCAGAAAAGAAAGTAATTCGTAACATTCTGAAATGTGAAAGGTCTGTCAGAAGGACATGAGATCAGCCACACAAATTGTGAAATATAAATTGTGGTTTTATTTGTTCTGCAAAAGTACTAAAAAATTGCAAAGTTTTCATGAGGCAGTATAGCGTGGCAGCAGTTGGTGCCAAATTTTGTCTGCAGCCTGGGGCTGAGCTGGCTGCCTCAGAATTTGGTGGGAAGTGTATTAAAAATCCATTTCCTGGGCCTCACCTCAGAATCTCCAGAGGGACCTGTAGCATTTACATTCTGGAAAGCTCTGGAAGGAATTCTAGTGATGAGCCAAGTTTGAAACCCACCAGCAAAATGGTCAAGAGCACCAGCTTGGTACCATATATTCATCCATTCACTCCACAAATATTTACTGAGCACCTACTATGCGCCAGACACATTGTAGGCATGAGAAAACCAGCAGTAGACAAAAAAAAAAAAAAGGCATTAAAGTCGAATTTGTGGTCAAGGGCTAGTCTGATATTAGCTATGTGACTAAAATTTCCAATGCCTCAGTTCCCACCTCTATAAAATAAGCATGATAATTATCTAATAGACTTGTTGTGATGTTTAAAGAGGTAAGATATGTAAAGTGCTTACCCTAGTAGCTGGTCCCTGGTGAGCACTTAACAAATGAGAGTTACGAAGATGAAATCACATTGATGATGACGATGATGACATCAAAGACAAGAATGATGATAAATCTACAAAAGGAAAACAAAGACAGCTTATTGGTTCTATCCGTGGAGACAGGGAAAGAGTAGCTACTATCACAGACAAGTTCTCAGGGTACCATGTAGCCCCCTTTCCCACTATGCCTTTGGGTGGGCTCTCTTCATATCCCCTGATCTCAAGTATAAAATGAGGGACCTATGTATGATAACAAATAGAGATTCCATCCAATATTAATGTTCTATAAGTTCTGTTTTACTCAAACATGCCTCAAGAAACAGTGTCCAGGCACTTGCCACACTTCTGGCTTTCTCCTGGACCATTCTAGCTGCTGGTATTCAAATGGACATGAGGTCCTAGAGAAATGTGTCATTCTAGGTATGCTCTACACTCAAAAATATATAGAAGAGAAATAACAAGGAAATTAAAATGGTAAGAGGCTGAGCTATTACCCCTATTATTCTAGTTCTTGGGCATGCCTCAGACTGGGCTCATGTCCCCAGTAATTGAGCTAAAGTAGTGGCTCAGGAAGACAGATAGTGGCTCAGAGAGATAGAAGGGATGTACAGATAAGACCACCAAGGGATAAGGCAGGGCCATTAGAGAAGGAGGCTGAAAAGCTGCTTGTTTTTGCAGGCAACAGCTTTCACTCCTCCAAGGAAGTCAGCAGAGATTGTAATGAGAACATCTTGGCCAAGCCATGATTCACTGTCCAAAACTGGGCTGGGCCCTGCACACTGGGAGAATTTCGCAGTTTTTCACATTATTCCCAAACCCCACTTCTCTGTTTAAGGGTGTCACTCAGGGTTTATTACAGAAAGGGTCCAAAGGCCTCCATTCATATATCCTAAGGGACCAGAGGCTTGGGAAGAATAGCAGCGATGAAGGGGGAAGCCAGGAGCAGGGATAAAGGGCAGTTTGGGGAGAAATTAGCAGGAAAACTTCTAGGAGGGAAAGCTCAGCTCTCTCTGTTCACACAACCTTGGTTTGGAGCCCTGAAGAGAAGCGAACACTAAAATGCAATGGAAGAACAAGAAGCTGAAAGGAAGCACAGCTGCCAAGGGACCATTAGCCGGCTACAGCCCCACCAAATTCAGCTGCCCAGGGCACCGTATAAGCCCATAGGGTGCCATCCATACAGATTGGGGATGGGCAGGCTCTTTCTTCAAAGGGCCAGATAATAAATATTTTGGGTCTTGTGAGCCATACGGTCACTGTCACAACTCTTCAACTTTGCTGTCATAGCTGGATGGTCAGCTGAGATACAGGACATCACATATTTTTATTTGCTAAATCTGGTAACCTTATTTGTAGTGTGAAAGTAACCATAGACAACACATAAATGAATGGGCATGACTGGTTCCAATGAAATTTTCTTTATAAAAGCAGGCAGTGGGGAAGATTTGATGATTATGAATGGCAGCCCCAAGAGGGTTGTAATGCAATGGTCCTTGCCAGCCAGCAGTACCAGCAAGGCAGCCCAGGGCTCGGATAGTGTGACCAAGCAGAGCAGTAGCTTTCAAAGATGTTTGACCATAACCCCTAGAGTGAGATACACGTTTTATATCACAGTCAAGATTCACAAACCCATACTTCACCTCACTTACTGTGATATGCTCCAAGATACTCTATACTCTTATATAAATTATACTTAACTTTTTTGAAATGTTGGTGGCAACTAATACAATTAACCTCACAATCTTCTAATGGGCCTCAGCTCCTGGATTACTGGACTTAGAGCCAAGATATCTGAGTTTTAGTCTCAGTTCCAACTCTTACCAACAGTTTATCTTTGGGAGAATTACTTCATTTGAGAGTTGCATCTGGAAATGGGGATCATGATGATTTTAGAATGACTTTTTATTTGCTAAATCTGGCAACCTTACTTGGAGAATAATGAAAGAGAAATAAGGAGAAACATGAAGAATTCAGTTCCTCAACATGGTGTATTTACCACTCATGGCACCAGAGATGGTTTTAGGAAGTGCACAGATGTACATTGTAGGTACTTATTTTAATTCTTTATGAAAATATACTCTATATGAAATTTAACATATTAAAATACAACATATGAAATATATGCAACTTTAGCAGTGAAACAAACTTACTTTCCAAGTAGATTTATTGAAAATAAATTATTTGAATTTATTTGTATTATTTATATTAAGTAAATGTATTAACATTAGGCTAGTTAAAGGAAAATACTAAGCAAATAATAGTACAAGTTATATGTGAATATGGCAAAATTTGTGTAGATGATGAGTGAGTCAAGTTTGGGAAGCACAGAGATGATGCACAAGCAAATACAATCTAAAAGATGGTAGATATAACAGGGTGGCCTCTTGGAGACTTGAGCTAAGTATCTGATTCACTGTTGATTCCGCAACACTTAGAAGTGGATTGGCTCACAATAGATACTCAGTAAGTGCTATGTTGGATGGATGGATGGATGCATGGATGGACAAGGAAATGAATGAAACAATTAAACTCCAACCTTTTGGAGTCAGAAGGACTTAGTTTAGAGTTACAAAGGATGAGGCATGGTGTCAAAGGTGTCAGTAACTTCAGGGCCAAGGGGTGGGAAGGGGAGGCAGATATTTTTCCTCTGAGGTGTCCTCTGGATGCTAAAACCCTCCACAACACTACAGTTAGCAACTGAGCAATGACACTAAGCTAAGACAGAAAATAAAATACTAAGCTGAGGCCAGCTCTGTTGCCCACATCAAATTGTCATTCCTGGATCTAGGCACTTACAGCAAATACCTAGTGAAGTGAGCATGACTGGAGATATCTAGAGCTATAAACGTTTGGAAATGTTGACTCACGTAAGTCTAAAATTTCTAGCCATTTGCAGATGAGAAAGGCACTTTTCAGGAGCAGCACACAAGTGCAGAGGGAGCTGGTGACCACAGCAATCACGTGTCTGAAAGACAAGAGACACAAGTGCATCAGGCTGCCCACACAGGTCGGAGCTGCCATCATGGGCCAGTCCCCATGGAGGGAGAAGGATGGCTTACACGGCCAAGGACAGCCCTTGTAATTCAAACACTCTCTGCTTCTCTCCTGTCAAAATACTTTGAAAAGCATAATGTGCTCAACTTACTTTTGCAATCCTGGCACAGACCCTTGGGCTTTCACCTGCCAGTCTCACCCTAAAGGATTTAAAGTGATATTACTTGTATCTCCTCCATTTCAGGAAAAGAACCCAGACTAACTGAAGCGCAGGGAGCATCGTCTTTACCAATAGAGAGGTGGTGAATTGCAGTTAAGGCACAGCCTCTGGAGGCAGTCGCAGATCCCTACTTGCTGGCATGTTCCTTCACCTCTCTGTGCCTTGGTTTCCACATCTGTAAAGTAGGGATAACATCCACAGGGCTGTTGTGAGGATTAAATGAGTTAATTAAGGCAAAGCAATTTGCCTTAATTACAAATATTGCTGGCACATAGTAAGCATTAAATATGTGTTACCAAATATTATTCAGTGTTCTTACTTTGTACCAGAAATGTGCACTTCAAGAATATCATTTAGTCTTCAAAAACTTAGGAATTATTCCTAGTTTTCAGACTACATCACTGAAGATCAAAGGTTAAGTGACTTACCAAAATCTAGTAGGTAGAGGCAGGACCCAAAGTGGGTTTGATTCCAAATTCCTTGTCTTCCCGTCTTTCCTGCCATCCCACTCTACTGTGCTAATAACCTAATTGGATAATTTAAAAGCCATTTCCATACTGTGTTAATTCAGCTTGGTTTATATTTTTAATGTTTCAATTTAACAATAAAATGAACTGTCCCTTTTTCCCCTCCATTGATTTTTTGTTTGTTTGTTTGGTCCAGTGGAGTAAAGAGGAAAGGGAAAGGGAACTGAGACAGGTTTCCCCAGTAGCCTGGGATTTTCCCTAAAAAAGGAAACAACAGAATGGCACAAGTGAGGGAAGACAAGTAGAAGCCTAGAATGAAGTAGGAGAGAGATGGCTGTACGGGAAAAAAAAATGCCCCAAGGTTTCAAGGGCTATTTACTAAGGAAGGGATGGTGCCTCTGTCTCCATACCCTAAATGTGTCTTTCTTAGAAAAACAGCTTCCACTCCTGAAACGTCAGGCTGTGGTCTCCAGGGCTCCTGGGAGGGCAGATAGTGAATTCACACAGCTCTGCATGGAGTCATTCAGCCCCCAAAGGAGCCTGCTGTGAGCAGTGCCATACCGGGAACTCTGCGGGGCTGTGAGGGTGCAGCAGTGTTGGAAAGAAACAGCATCCTGCTCTCACTGAACTTATGGTTTGATGGGGGAGAGAAACAATAAACAAAAGACCAACCACGTTGATCAAGAAGGAAATGAACAAAGGGTGAGGAGAGAGAGTAGCAGGTGCCCCTCCAAGGGGTGGGGCTCGGAGGAGGCCTTCCAGGAGAGCAGAATGCAGAGCGTTCAGGCGGAGGGGATATTGTGAGGAGAAAGCAACTGAGAGCAGCGAGGCTGAGATGGCTCAAGCAAGGGAGAGTGAAGCAAGACAGGTTCACGAGAGGGGCAGGAGGGGCAGGCAGCACCAGCGGGGGTTGGATTTTACACCGAGGGTTTTTGGAAGTCAGCGCGGGCAGCTGCCTTTGTACCTAGTGAGACATTCTTCCCAGCAATGTACAAATTGCACGTTCTGAAAGCTTTAGCTTGGTCTACACCGTCCTCAAGCTCTCATGAGCAGACAGCGTATTTGGGAGATGGCTGGGGATCAAGGGTCATGCTTAGCTCAAATATTTTTCTCTTAAGACAGAGGTTCAACTTGATAGTGACTGCAACGGAGAGGGTGAGGACTTGATAATATGCATGATTGTTGAAACCACTGTGTTGTTTATGTGAAACCATCATAAGATTGTATATCAATGATAACTTCAATAAAAAACAAAATAAAATAAAATAAAGTGACTTGCACATGGAAAGAAAAGAGAGAGAGAGAGAGAGAGAGAGAGAGACTCACTACCTTGGCTGACATCAGAGCCCCTGGGGAGCTTTGTAAACATACAGGTGGATGCCAGAGCTCCACTCAAGCCTCCTGCATCAGAATCCAGGGGCAGGGTTGGGGGCGACAAGGCCCAGATGACTTTACCGCCCAGTCAGGGTGAAGACCGCTGCCTTACCAAGTTCCAACTTAGCACCTCGGCCTCATAAAACTCCAGTCACACCAAAGACCACGTCAGAGAAGGTGCCCAGAGAGAACGGTTTTCCTTCTGTTGATAAATGAGTCAACCAGAGCGTTTCTCCCCTGCCCCATTTACCTGCCGCAGGCCTCTTAGGAAAGTAAACCTCTCCATTTGTCAATATTTACTCTGTCTGCTGCCCTCAGTGGAAGAAGGGAGAACTGTTTTCACGATCAAACTAGTGTTTATACAAAGGCTTTGTAGGCCTTCTCAGCACTATGGAAACTCAATCACCCAGTTAACCTGTGCCTTTCATGAGGTGGTAGCTTTTCTCCCACCATCCTCTCCATCCGGGCTGACAGCACATGGATTGTCAGCTGATAAGAATTCAGGTTGAAAAGGATTTCCCGCAGAACCCTGGGGAGACAGATGCTCACAGTGTAACCCATTCGGAGAGCGTGAAGCCTGCCCTGCTGATTCTGGAGGGCCCTGCTGGTGGACGCCTCATGGGACCACTCAGAAGAGACTAGGAATGCCCAGGTTCTTGTAAGAAGCCAGAATTCTTTGGCGCTCAGAACGCTTACCAGCACATTACATTTGCTCCAGCCAGTAGTGCACTCAGCGTTACTTCCAAGGTGGGGCTCTGCTACTGTTAGATCAAAAGCGATTGTGAATCAAGTTGCTGGGCATTGCTCAGAAGCCATGCATTCCTGAGGGGTGGCCGGGTTCAGCTCCCAGCGGAGAGCAATGTTTGCAACTGGGACACCAGCCAGCTTCCGTGGGGCTTCAGTAGTCTCAGTGACGGCCGCACAGTTTTGGACATCCCAGCCACCTAGGACAGAAACTGAAAAGCCATTTGCTGGGCTCAGGAAGAAAAACAAATCTGATCACTGCTTTTGTCATTTAGAAGAGCCCTTGGGCTTTCTGGGTCAGTCTGAGAGGTGAACAGCAGGCACATCTAAGAAAGAGCCTCAGGGGCCACACACCCTCCATGGAAAGTATAGGATGCGCTGCCCTGGCTCGGACCATGTGCCCAGCCCCGAGCCGGACACCAAGGAAGCCCAGGCTGTAACGGCCCAGCAGCTCGCAGCCCATGTGCGGCGCCCTTGGAGGGGCTCAGATTCCTCACAGGAGGAATGGATGGATCTGAGTGAGGCTAGCTCTCAGTGGGAAAAGAGAGAAAGAGAGAGAGAGGGGAAAGGGGAAGAAGGCAGGAAGGCAGGGAGGGAAGGAGAGATGAAAGATGGATGAATTTTAATGGGCATCTTACTGTAGACCAGTAAGAGCTCTACAAGTTGTCACTCCCTGAATCCTTCCACCTCAACCCTATAAGTCCTGTTATCTTTAAAATGGGGGTAATACTAGGACCCATTAGAGGATTGTCCTTACATAGAATCTCAGTAAGAGTACCTGAAATATACCTAGAATTGTCCGGGCATGTGGTAGGTGTTCAGTTAAGTGTTATATAGTTATTATTATTATTATTACTGCTAGTAGTAGTTTGATTGTCCCCATTTTACAGATGAGGAGACTAAGGCTTGCAGAGACTTGGGGATTAGCCCAAGGTCACACGGGCAGTGAGACCATACAGCATCAAAAGCAAGGACTTCTCGGCTCTAGAGACTGAGATTTCTGCTGGTCTACAGAAGGCCTGCTCTACCCCGTGGGGTGTGAGGACTACACTTCCTTAGAAAGGGTTGGGGGGCCCATGCGGGAGCTGCTCTTGGGTACCTCGGCCATGGAGTACAGCCATCCTGATGCTGTCCCCATCTGCCCTCCGTGTGAGTCGGCAGCGCTCCACAAGGCCTCCCAAACTCTCGCTGTCTCTGGAAACGGGCAGCCCCCTGAGTCAGCAATCTGAAAAAGAAAAAGAAAGTGTATTAGTCTGCTCAGGCTGCCCCAACAAAATACCACACACTGAGTGGCTTGAACAACAATCGCTATTTCTCCTGGTTCTGAAGGCCAAGATCAAGGTGTTGGCAGGGCCGGCTTCTCCTGAGACCCCTCTTGGCTGGATGGACCACCTCCTCCCTGTGTCCTCACACAGCTTCTGTGTGTGTACACTTCCTGGTGTCTCTTTTTCTTATAGTGACACCACTCCTGTTGGATTAGAGCCCATCTTAATGGCTTCATTTGAATTTAATCAGCTCTTCAAATAAAGACCTTCCTCCAAATACAGTTATATTCTGAGGTACCAGGGATTAAGGATTGGACATATGAATTGGAGGAGGGTCGGACAGGGACACAGTTCAGCCAACACCCGAGAGAGAGCCAAGAGGGAAGCCACAGTCTTTTTATGACCTAATCATGGAAGCGACATCCCATGACTTCTGCTGAGTTCTGTTCTCTAAAAGCAGGTACTGAGTCTAGCCCACACCCAAGCAGAGAGGAATGGAACCCCACCGGTTGAGGGGAGGGATAGCAAAAACTTTATCTTCCTGTTTTTAAACCCCAGAGGGAGAGGCAGGGGAGGAAGCATTATGAACTGGCCACAACTAAGTATGACTGGCTGTTGGATCCTGTGGGACCACCCCCTGAGAGCCATGTATCCTGAGTCTCAGGACTATGTGTGGCAAGAAGAAAGGAAAGAATTTATCCACCAGTTCCCATCATTAGTTAGTCAATACCCCTCAACTGGGGCATAATCAGCTTAATGCCATAAATGTATATTTAAATGTAAAACAGTTATCAGACCTTTCAAAGAGTTGAAACGTCTTCAGGTTGCTTGAAAGTCCCTTGGTGTCAACAGGGAAGCCCAGGCAGAAGCTGAGAGGCCCCCTCAGGGGCCTGAGGCCAGGCGCCATCAGCAGGCACCTGCAGGAGGCTGGCCCGGGCCTGGCAGAGCTGATGGTCACAGTGGCACCAGATGGATGGATGCAGCCTGAAGAATCTGAAATTGTGCGTAGCAGGCTACAACAAGAATCTGAAATTCAGTCAACCACTGATTTACTTTACAACTTTATTATTAAAATATTAGCACTTGAAATTTAAAGTTTTGACTTTAGAGTGCTGGCACAGTAACTTCTCAGCACCACCCACTCCGGCAGTCACTATATGGACTTTCAACTGTGAAAGTCACTATACTTTCAGCTGTGGCATTTGGAGAGCAAGGCTCTTTGTGGCTGGTAAAGGGGCTGCTGGCATGGATGTTGGCACCATGTTAGGAAGTTGCTCTCCACCCTGATAAGGACTGACCAAAGAGAGCCTCCACGGCCTCAGAGCTAAACTGAAGTTTCGTAAAGTCTGGTCTTTAACAGTTTGACCCACCAGACCAAAGTGCAGGTTGAATGCCACATTGTTCTCTCATGGGCTCCTATTTTCTTCCTATTTTGTATTATCTTTCATATCTAGGAGAAGGTTTATCATAGACATTGTTGCACATGATCTTGGAATTTTTCCCTTTTTAGGAGGCAAAGCTGGCATTTTAGTTTTTTTTAATTCCTCTTCACAAGAGGTGAACCATTCTGAATAAAACTTCTTCTCAAAAGACTCATGGCCTAAATGGGAAATAAAAATCAAAAATTTAAATCTGATTCTGAGAGGCTAGTTAAGTACTGTTACAAATACTAGCATACCAAATAACTTTACAAGCATGAGCATTCTAGTCTAATCTCTATTATCTCTATTATCCTGTCATGTATTATACAAACTTCATAAACATTTATTGGCTCAAAAAGGCTATTAACGTGTTTTTAAAGTTATCTAGTTAACCCGCTCCCTTTAAAATATCTATATTAGCATCACACTGTCTCCTTACTAATTATTTGGAAGGTCTGATAACTGTTTTATATTTAAAATCCTTAGCTTTTATTGCCATTATTAATTATTATAGCATTTTGCAATAACAAGTATCCATTAGCAGGCTGATAGAATTGCAATATATAAAGCACATAAGGAGAATCTTCACTCCAGGATGTACTTAGCTTGTGATCCTCTATTTGAAAATGATTCGTCAAGAATGAACAATAAATCCAAGCGACACGGCTATTCCACGGGGTGCGCGTGCTGTAACCTGCAGGGTCACAGGATGGCTGCTCACACAAACACACCCACGTGCCAGAGACCACACTGCAGTAGGCACTCAGCGATCTCCCCAAGGCAAAGCCAACCGTACGCAGGCTGAACGCAGAGGCCGGCTGGCTGAAGGAATAACAGCGTATATAATGTGGTATTGAAATGATCTCTTTGCCCATCCTTGCAAACTAAATTAGAGCCTGATGAGGCCCAGGTTTGTGTCTGGCTCCCTTTGGTATCTCTACCTCCTCACGCAGGCCTGCCTGTCACATAGGGGGTGGACTCAAACCGACTGTGCCCACTGCAGGCTTCTGAGAGGTCAGCTGCATTCCCTGGGAAGCACCAGCTTCTCAAACCCTCCTACACCCACATCCTCAGGGTCTGCTTCCAGACCCTGGGGTCTCTGCGCCTCCTGGGCCCAGCTGGCTAAACCAGGCCATGGCCCTGTCCATTGTGTTCACCCCTTGGGACCCAGCCTCCTGACCTGTCATGCTTGAGGTCTTGGCAGTGCAGCCGTCCCATTACCAACCTCCAAGGAGTCAGGCAGAGTTCGGGCCTCATCAAAAGCAGAAGTATCTTTGCCATGAGGTCAGAAAGGAGTGTATTCATCTTCTGAGTTCCCTGGAGCGATAGAACCCATAGAATATGTTGAGATTAGATAGAGAGATAGATACAGAGACTGGGAGGGAAGGAGGCAGAGAAGGAGGGAGGGAGGAGTAAAGAGAGAGAGAGAAAGAGGAAAGAATAAGGAATTGGCTCACCTGATTATGGAGGCCAAGATGTCCAAGACCTGCAGTTGGCAAGCTGGAGGCCCAGGAGAGCTGATGGCGCAGTCCCAGTTCGAGTACAGAGGCCTGAGAACCAGAAGAAGCTATGGTGTGAACTCTCACCTGAATTTGAGTCCAAAGGCAGAAGACCGACATACCAGCACAGAGACAGTCAGGTAGAGAAAGAAAATCCTCCCTTCTCAGCCTTTTTGTTCTATTCAAACACCCATCAATAGATTGGATGAGGCCCCTCCACACTGGGGAGGCCAATATGCTTGACTCCGTCCATCTGTTCCGATGCTAATTTCATCCAGAAACACTCTCAGAGACACATCCTGAATATCGTTTAACCAAATATCTGAGCACCCCACGGTCCAGGCAGATTGACACAAAATTTGCTATCACAGGAGTCAAGCTGCCTGTGTTGATCTCTGCTCCCAGGGAAGTTAGGAGTCCTATAAAATCCTAGCAGTGTGGGAAGAACATGAGTTTTGGCATCAGTCAAGACTGAGTTTGAACCCCACTCTCCCACGTAGGATCTATATGGCCAGAAACAAAATTTTTAACCTCTCAGAGCCTCAGTTTCTTCATCTGTCAAATGGAATGATCCCACCCATCTTTCAGGGCTAACTTGAGCAGTCAGTGAAATAATATATACTGAGTGCCTAGCTCAGCATCTTACACCTACAGAGGGAAATGCAGTTCCCTCTCCCTCCTACCACGTACATCGCACCACTGGCCTCCTCTTCAACCTTTCTGTCCATGCCTGGCAAATCTTCCTGCTTGCATCCAGATTCCACATGTCCTTTAAGGTCCTCGTCCCCCAAGAGGCCAGCTCAGGAGCTCCAGGACCCCCTTTTGTGAACTTCTGTAACATTCCATCAGTAGCACACAGCACAAAGCACATGCGTGTCTCAATGTCATCTTTATTGGCCCAATTGGATCATAAGTTCTATGAAAGAGGCAGCTATATCTTAAACAAAATCTGTTCTCTCTCCCTGACCCCAAGACATACCCACAACGCAGGACTGTGCATGCTGAGGTGTCTTAGTGAAGGCCGAGCTGAATCGACATATGTAACTGATCACTGGAGGATAATGAATTCTTGTAGTAAAAGAGAACCACCCTTAAACCTAACATAGTCAAGGAATCCCTGCATCTCACAGCTCTGAGCACCAGGGTGAGCAATGAAGTGAGTCAGACATCCCAGGGCCATGCCACGTGGACTGTCCAAAGGCCACACAGTGACCAGGAGGAACCGAGATGTCTTACAGGCATCATGTACCAGAAAATCTTGGTGACAAAATGTTTCAAATTTAACCCCCCACTGTCATTTTCTGTATAGTTTTAGCAAATGAGTTAAACTCTCTGCCCCTCATTTATAACATGGGGTAATAATGGCCATGCCACAGAAAAGTGTGAGGATTTAATGACATAATGGGCAAATATAGTAGGAGCAGAAGAGCACAGCCCAGCTGGGACTAAGGAGTCTGGTTCAAATCTCAGCCCTTCTGCTCACCTGCTGGGTGATTAGCAGGGAATTTGCTTATCTTCTTGTGCCTCAATTTCCTAATCCATAAAATGGAGATTAAAATAGTAGCTTCCTCCTGTGTTGTTATAACGTTGACTGAGATAATGCATGTAAAGTCCTTAGAACAGAAGAACCTGGATCGAGTAAAGCTCAGTAAGTATCAACTGTTATCTCAGAAAGGGCCTACCCTGGTCCCTGGCATTTTGTGGACACTCCGTGAGTGGCAGCTACTGTTAGTTAAATGGATGGTCAGTTGAGGAAAACAGGAACCTCATTCAGAACACAACAGCAAGGGCTGTATCCTGAGTAAAAGCTGAATTTTGCAACTAAGGAATGTTGTAGAAGCAGAACTGATGTCTTGCTCAATCACCATTATCAGTAAATATACACAACATGTTCTGCAGTCAGGAGGGCAAAACATACACACAAACCTTGTACCCTGAAAGTAATAAAAAATTATGTGCAGTTCTGGTACCCCAAATAAATAAAACTTTGAGCATTTCTCCATTAGCATGGACCCCTAGCAAAATCAGCCGTGTTCCTGATTTGTGCAATGCTGATAGCCAAAGATTATGTCCAACCTCCCTGCACATGCTAATCACGTAAGAATGCTGCTGTTTCCCCACCACAAGCACACTGATGTATGCTTGGTGACCTTGATGAGCTTGTGGTTTGGTTCTTTAAATGCCTTTGTGTTTTTAATTTCGAGAGCTGGTCCTATAAAAGTCTGACTGCCTTCACTTGTTGCAAGTCAACTTCTCTTCTTTCCTAAACTTTTGTCTCTGAGTCTGCCATTAACCATTATGAGGCCAGTGGCAGCCAGTTTATTACTCATCTTTTCCAGTTCTGAGGTTGCTGACCAGGACGCTACCATGGACGAAGCTTTTATTAAAGAGTTGGCAGCCAGGATGGGAGTGTTGGAAGGAGCACAGTGGAGAAAGGTAGGAGGGTTCCAAGCTGATTCATCTGCCCCTTGATGAAATGGTTTATCTTCTGCATATGGTGGAAGATAATGTGGAAGAACGTGCGTGTTCGTGAGAGAGGAGCTGTGCTCACGTAGGCATGGAGTTACAGAAAAGCTGTGTTAATTAAGATTAGTTAAAGATAGCCCCATCTGAATTTCAAATCATGGAATATGATTTACTTGTTTACAAATAAATACAAATATTTATAAATAAAGAAATACCTTTGTAAAGATATAAATGCTAATATTTACATCAATTTAAAGGGATATATTAACATGTTAAGATGTATTTTAATATTTACATATACTATTGATGTATAATATTGGTATTAATGTAATACAATTAATATACTACACCAATAAATATTAATTAAATATATAGTTATAAATAGGTAAGTTTATATATTTACAAATAAAGTATAAATACAGAAATACATTTTTATAATTTTTAACATAAGCTAGGTCAATAAAGTTTATTTAAGGCATTTCCAATTACAATTTGGAGCAATTCTTAGGGATTTTAGTTTCATGGTTAGATAGAATTATTTGTAATATATATATATATAACGTATATAACTGAACACCAACTGGACACTTTCAAAATACTTGAGAGTATTTGACGATAGTTTCTTCTCTTAATAGCTTAAATATTACCCATAGGATTTGTCTTAGTCTGTTTGGACTGCTATAACAAAACACCATAGCTTGGATGGCTTATAAAGAACAGAAATTTATTTCTCAAAGTTCTGGAGGCTGGAAAGCCAAGATCAAAGCACTGGCAGATTTGGTGTCTGGTAAGCGCCCACTTCCTGGCTCAAAGACCCTGGCCTCCTCTTCTCTGTGTCCTCACATGGAAGGAGGGGAAAACTCTGGTCTTTTCAGCCCCTTATGAGGACACTAATCCCCTCCCTGAGGGCCCCACCCTGCTGGCCTAATCACTTCCCAAAGGCCCCACCTCCAACACCACCACATTAGGGATTAGTATCCAAGGTCTGAATTGGGGGAGGAAGCACAAATATTCATGTTGTAGCAGCATTATTCACTTTTCACCACCTCTGGATGAGATGGGTTTTGAGCTCAAATGATGTGACCGTCCTATTTTAAAATTGGAAAGGCTCTTCCTCACCCCATCTCTAGCCCTTGCCCCCTGATCTCCTACCCTGCTTTAATTTTACAATCTCTGTTTATTTCCTCTTACTTATTACTTGTACTTTATTATTCTGTCTCCTCTCCTAGCTTTTCAAGGCTGCCATCTTTGTCTTACTAACTGATATGTTCTCAGCACCTAGAACAACTCCTGCCCTCACCCCTACCCCCATAAGCAAACATTTGTTGAATGAAGAAATGACCTAGAAGGGAAAAAATGAAGCAAGGAGGGAGTGAACTATTCGATACTCATTTTGAAATGTTCGTTCCTATGTACTAGGTGAAGAAACACCCATAAACCTTGGTTGTGGAGGGCAAAATGGGCAGGACACAGCAGGGAGAGCAGTTAGGAGGCTTCTGCAATGATCCAGGGGAAAGAAGATGGTGGCTTGATGTTGCGTGAGTGAATATGAGGTTTTGTGTCTTACTCATGGTGGTTGAACTGACATTAACATTACAGCCATCTGAAAAATGCAGTTTAAGAAGAGCTCTGGAGAGTAACTTTTAAGATAAATCAACTCCTTATTTTAAGAATAAAAAATAAACTCCTAATATTTGGTTATTTTAAAAGAATTTCCTGTGCACATGTAAAATGCCCAATTTTTATTCTCTTTAAGATACGCAGTCTATTATTAAAGCCTTGATGTTTAACTTGACATCAAAGCAAGCAGCCCAAGATGGCCAGATCTCAAGTTCAAGAATGTTAAACACTATGCACAATATGCCCCAGATTTAAAATTCTTTCATTAATACTAAATAGCATCATTCACTAAGGACATACTCTTTCTTCCAGAAATAGGATGAGGCTGTGGGGGTCATTGAGATAACATCCCAAAGGTAGTATGACACTTTAGATGCAAAAAAACAGCATGGGGTCCAAAGTCCAGAGCCTGACTTCTAAACTTAGCTGTGCGATCTTGAACAAGTTACTCAACTGCTCTGTGCCTGAATGTCTTCACCTTATTATCACTGACAGTAGTGTCTAGCACTTTGCATGCATATCAGAGTGTAGAAATTGATGATTTTCATTTTATCAAGGAAGGCTGCCATTGAGATGCCAACTGCCTATATCTCTAATGGGAAGATAGCAAATAATTTTCCAGGAGGTCATTTTGTTCTTGGAAGAATTCTTCAAAGGCCCCTTTTGGCTATGTGGTTGTAGGACAAGAAGAGCCCCATTGCTTTTGCTTTGAAGGAAAGGCTCAATAGGACAGTCTCGTGGCTTAAAAAAGGTCACTTCTTCCAAGCCTCTTCCCATTTGGCATAAAGTCAAGGAGACCACTGAGAGGAGAATGGTGAGGCTGACTCCTTTTTTTTAAGTTCCATGCTAGAACCTCTCTGATGATTGGATGTGGACTTGACTGAGGTCAGCTGGCAGGAAAGGATCCTTCCAGAGGCCTGGGAAGGGGAAATGTTACACGTTTGTTACTATCATAAAGTAAACATCAATAATTGGTAACATTTGAACTACTTCACAGTTTGTAAGGCGTTGTCACATGTGTTAATGTTGTCTTCCCAATACCATGGTCTGACCTCATTTCTCAGCATGAGGGAGCCATGTCCCCACCCCCAGTACACCTAGGAAAGATTCACCTAAGATTCCATCCCAGCAATGCCCTAGTGGATTTCCCGACACCTAGAGATGCAGGTACTTAAACCAGCTTCTCCTCCCCACGTTTTGCCCTCAAGTCCTTTTTCTCACCTTTGTAATCACCAGCCACTCATTCTCACTCCCCTGCTGAAATTCTTTTGAATCCAATCAATTCAATTTATGGCTCACTCTGTCCCTAGCTTTTGCCCTCATCTATCTCCTGGCTGCTACTTTCATCTCTCCTCTTTATATTCCCATCCTTCTAGGACCCTCTCTGCCAACTCACCTCAGCTCTCAAAACCTTCCTTTGGTACATTGTCCCATAAGCATCTCCCCACACCTTCAGTGATGGAACCTGGGAAGTTAAATTCACCCGACAGATGATGAACCTACCAAGACCCATACAACCAGCCAGACTGTGTCCCCTCAATGTGAAGCCCAGCTCTTGGGACCCTCCTACACCTAGTTTCACTCTTTCCCCGCCAACCAGTTCACCTTTCACTTATATTATTAGCAACATCCCAGCCATGCAATGCATTTATCCAGACATGGGCTATTTCACTCAGTAGAATAGGATTTCATCACATTCTTATCTCCTGGGGTGACACTCCACCCCACAATTGTGGCCAGAGTGGTTCTTTTTTGGAGGATCAGGGAGCAGCGTAATAAGGCCATTCATCCTAACCCCAATCAGAACTGTCAGAGCAAGGAGATGTGGCTGCAAAAAGGCCAGTGAGTAACCCAAGCAAAAGAAATGGCCCCAGGAGGCCAGAATCTGCCAAACAGCTGACCAGTGAAATCTAAATTGGCAACAAGACCCATTCCCATTTCAAAGGGGAAATTAAAACCAGGCTTTCCAGGCGGGCAGGCCCTAATCAGAAGGGAGGGGATGCCTGTAACCAAGGCAACGTGCAAACACCAACTTTTCCTTTCTCTTCTCCTCCCCAGTGACCAACTTCCAAGCGGGCCACCTACACTTGTATATCTCAGGGAGAGGTGTCAAGAGAGGATGAAGACATCTCATCATTCCCTGAGAAAATCCAAAACGTTTAGGATGCTCCCGCTAGAGAAAAGAAAAAAAGGTAAAGAAAAATCACTATAGTTGCTTTATCAGCAGAGACTTACATAATAAATATAGGAAAATGTTTAAGCCTTCCCAAATTGAGGTCATGAAGACCCTTCTAGAAGGATTAGAAATTCAAAATAAAGTTATATAAAAATAGACAGTCAACACTATCTTACAGGGATGTAGAATGCTGCACTGGGTGGGATGGTTTTACATACATTGCTATCTTGTGAGGTAGAGCTCGGCTCCATCTGCAGGGGGAAAAATAAGGCCCGCGTAGTTTCAGTGACTTGTCTAAGGTCTGGAGCATGGCTCAGAGCCTTCAACAATCAGTCCCCAGGAAACACATGTTATATAAACAAATGCAGCTCATGTCAGAACTGATCTTGGATTGAAAGTTTCCAAGTTCCGTTTCTTGCTGTCTTGCTCAATCCTAGCTGCACTGGATCCCTATAGGAGCTTCACTCTTTGATCCATCAGTTCAAGGGCTTTTCAGTGAGGCCCTACTATGTGCCAGGCTCTATGTGAAGTATTAAAACCAGCAGTGAGGGATGCCCAAGCCCTCATGAAGCTCATACCCAAATGGTGGGATAAGGGTAGAGAGTAGACAGGAAGAAAAAAGTAAACAAGATAATTTCAGATTGTGATAAATGCTCTGAAGAAAACAGTGATATGTCAGGAAATAACTAAGCAAAGGTACATGGGGGGACTATTTATGGGGACCTCCAAAGAGTAGCATGGTCATACATATACATATGGTGGGGTTCTATTAACCAACATTTCTGATACGTATAAGCTTCGCTTTTAGAGAGCTTAGATTACCATTAAAATACTGTTTGAATGGACATTTTTAATAAATATTGTACACTTCAGTGCTTTATTAAGCATGTGAGTAAGGTCTAGAGGGCTATCAGATCTATACTCAATGATCACTCTAAATGATGACTCACTTACTTCCTTTTGTCTGTCAACTTCTGTTTCTTAGTGGAGCAACATCCCTAGAACCACACTCACTGCTCATCAATTCTGAATCATGACCTAGAGGAACTAACTCCTGATACATTAAAGTCAATAGTCTTTGTTAAAATTCAATTATTCCCAAGAAGGGGAAGGATGACAAACAGGAGAAGTTGCAGGAGTAAATCATTTATTTCTTGAGCGAGTTACTTAAAAACACACAACTAGTAAATAACAGAACCAAGACTAGAACACAGCATCCCAACCAAGTTCAGGGCTCTTTCTCATTTAAACCACAGGAATCTGTTCAGCCTCAGTACACTCATCCATAAAAAGAATTGCCCTAAGTGATCTGAGGTTCTTTGTGCCTTTACAACTCTATGATGAAGGACTTGCACTTTCAGCCAAGATGGAAGAAGAGGAACTGGATTCACCTCCTGTCAGAAACAACCTAAATCATCAGACAAAATATATAAAACAATGCTTTCCAAGACAATGTGTATCAAGCAATGAAGACTATATGAAAACAAACAAGGTAAGCCATCGATTCCCATAGTTTACTATCTTGAAAGAGCTTCCAGGCCATGGGGCAGAGAGAGGGAATCCAGGCAATGCCCAGTGAATTTCCTGAATTGAAGACACAGAGCTGAGAATCCAGGGAGACTTAGGGAGACAGCGCAGGCCAGAGTCCTGGAGAGGAGAGAGCCACACAGAAAGAGAACTCAAAAAATCTACAGAGGGCTCTTCTTAAGTATTCAGCAGACACTTGATCAGTGTAGCCATGTGAGAAAATTACTGAGGCCATGGAAAGAACTACCCAAAAGGGAACAGCATAGAGTATTCACACAAGGCAGAGAAGAGTGTCTATTCCCAAGAGTCAAACTGGAAAACTTCATAAATTACAGGCAACTGGGTGGAGTGCTTAGAAGGATCTTGCCTCAGGACTAGGGAATAGAATAGTTAGCCTTAGACTAAATGTTTCCTGGTTTCCTCCTAATAAACATAAAAGGAAGATATGAAAGGACTACACTATTTCCAAGTAATTTAACTGAGTCCAAGAAGAAAACTCAAGAATATTTATACAAACATATCCAGCAACCAAGAAGGTAAATTCACAATGTCTGGCATCCATCCAATCGAAGATTAGCAGGCATGCAGAGGCAGAAAATTTGATGCACAATGAGAATAATAATCAATCGACACAAACCTAGAACTAACGCTCATGTTAGAATTAGCAAATAAGAACATTGAAAGTGATCATAACTATATTCCATTATATATTATATGTTAACAGTTAAAAAGAGGCATGGAAGGTTTATAAAAGATCAAAGAGTACAAACTTTTAATTATAAGATGAATAGATTCTGGAAACCTAATGCACAACATAGTAGCTGTAGTTAAAATAATGTATTATATACTTCAAGTTTTCTGACAGTAGATCTCAAGTGTGATAGTGGGAAATTAGGGAAAAAATATTTTGAGAAATAGCGAAAAACATTCTGAATTTTATGAAAATTATAAATAAATAGATTTAAGAAGATCAATTAATCCTAAATATAAGAAATATGGGGGAAAATACATTAAAGCATATCATAATCCAATTGCTCAAAATCAATAAAAAAGACAAAATGTGAAAAGTGACCAGAGAAAAAGGCATATTACATACAGATGAACAAAGAAAAGGATGACCGCAGATTTATCTTCAGAAGCAATGAAGCTGGAAGACAGTAGTACAACATAAAGGTTTTTTTAATTTATTTTGGTATCATTAATCTACAATTACATGTGCAATATTATGGTAATTAAATAACCCCCTTCATCTGGTCCCGCCCACCAACCCCATTACAGTCACTGTCCATCAGCATAGTGAGATGCTTTAGAATCACTACTTGTCTTTTCTGAGTTGTACAGCCCTCCCCCCGCACCCCCAACATTACATCTGAAAGCCCCTTTTTCCCCCTTATCCCTCCCTTCCCACCCATCCTCCTCAGTTCCTTTCCCTTTGGAAACAATTAGTCCATTCTGGGGTTCTGTGAGTCTGCTGCTGTTTTGTTCCTTCAGTTTTTTTCTTTGTTCTTATACTCCACATATGAGTGAAATCATTTGATACTTGTATTTTTCAGCTTGGCTTATTTCACTGAGCATAATACCCTCTATCTCCATCCATGTTGTTGCAAATGGTAGAATTTGTTTTCTTCTCATGGCTGAATAATATTCCATGTGTATGTATACCACCTCTTCTTTATCCATTCATCTACTAATGGACACTTAGGTTGCTTCCATTTCTTGGCTATTGTAAATAGTGCTGCTATAAACATAGGGGTGCATCTGTCTTTTTCAAACTGGGCTGCTGCATTCTTAGGGTAAATTTCTAGGAGTGGGATTCCTGGGTCAAATGGTATTTCTATTTTGAGATTTTTGAGGAACCTCCATACAGCTTTCCACAATGGTTGAACTAATTTACATTCCTACCAGCAGTGTAGGAGGGTTCCCCTTTCTCCACATCCTCACCAACATTTGTTGTTGTTTGTGTTTTGGATGTTGGCCATCCTCACTGGTGTGAGGTAATATCTCATTGTGGTTTTAATCTGCATTTCTCTGATGATTAGCGATGTGGAGCATCTTTTCATGTGCCTGGTGGCCATCTGAATTTCTCCTTTGGAGAAGTGTCTATTCATGTCCTCTGCCCATTTCTTAATTGGATTATTTGCTTTTTGTTTCTTGAGGTGCGTGAATTCTTTATATATTTTGGATGTCAAGCCCTTATCGGATATGTCATTTATGAATATATTCT
The DNA here is from genome assembly GCA_032199065.1 of Smutsia gigantea. NCBI lineage: Eukaryota > Metazoa > Chordata > Mammalia > Pholidota > Manidae > Smutsia > Smutsia gigantea. Next base: position 85,444 of record JAVSCE010009951.1, read on the forward strand.
CCCATACTGTAGGATGTCTTTTTGTTCTACTGATGGTGTCCTTTACTGTACAGAAGCTTTTCAACTTGATACAGTCCCACTTGTTCATTTTGACTTTTGTTTCTCTTACCCAGGGAGATATGTTCATGAAGAAGTCGCTCATGTTTATGTCCAAAAGATTTTTGCCTATGTTTTTTTCTAAGAGTTTTATGGTTTCATGACTTACATTCAGGTGTTTGATCCATTTTGAGTTTAGTTTTGTGTATGGGGCTAGACAGTAGTCCAGTTTCATTCTCTTACATGTAGCTGTCCAGTTCTGCCAACACCAGCTGCGGAAGAGGCTGTCATCTCCCCATTATATATCTAAGGCTCCTTTATCATATATTAATTGACCGTATATGTTTGGGTTAATGTTTGGATTTTCCATTCTGTTCCACTGGTCTGTGGGTCTGTTGTTGTGCCAATACCAAATTGTCTTGATTACTATGGCTTTGTAGTAGAGCTTAAAGTCAGGGAGTGTAATTCCCCCTGTTTTACTCCTCCTTCACAGTATTGCTTTGGCTATTCGGGATCTTTTGTGGTTCCATATGAATTTTAGAACTATTTGTTCCAGTTCATTGAAGAATGCTGTTGGTATTTTGACAGGGATTGCATTGAATCTGTAGATTGCTTTAGGTAGTATAGCCATTTTGACAATATTTATTCTTCCTAGCCAAGAGCATGGGATGCATTTCCATTTGTTAATGTCCTCTTTAATTTCTCTTAGGAGTGTCTTGTACTTTTCAGGGTATAGGTGTTTCACTTCCTTGGTTAGGTTTATTCCTAGGTATTTTATTCTTTTTGATGCAATTGTGAATGGAATTGTTTTCCTGATTTCTCTTTCTGTTAGTTCATCGTTAGTGTACAGGAAAGCAACAGATTTCTGTGTGTTAGTTTTGTATCCTGCAACTTTGCTGAATTCAGATATTAGTTCTAGTAGTTTTGGAGTGGAGTCTTTAGGGTTTTTTATGTACAATATCATGTCATCTGCAAATAGTGACAATTTGACTTCTTCTTTACCAATCTGGATGCCTTGTATGTCTTTGTTTTGTCTGATTGCTGTGGCTAGGACCTCCAGTACTATGTTGAATAACAGTGGAGAGAGTGGGCATCCCTGTCTTGTTCCCGATCTTAGATGAAAAGCTTTCAGCTTCTCGCTGTTAAGTATGATGTTAGCTGTGGGTTTGTCATATACAGCCTTTATGATGTTGAGGTACTTGCCGTCTATACCCATTTTGTTGAGAGTTTTAATCAGGAATGGATGCTGAATTTTGTCAAATGCTTTTTCAGCATCTATGGAGATGATCATGTGGTTTTTGTTCTTCTTTTTGTTGATGTGGTGGATGATGTTGATAGATTTTCGAATGTTGTACCATCCTTGCATCCCTGGGATGAATCCCACTTGATCATGGTGTATGATCCTCTTGATGTATTTTTGAATTCAGTTTACTAATATTTTGTTGAGTATTTTTGCATCTACGTTCATCAGGGATATTGGTCTGTAATTTTCTTTTTTGGTGAGGTCTTTGCCCGGTTTTGGTATTAGAGTGATGCTGGCTTCATAGAATGAGTTTGGAAGTATTCCCTCCTCTTCTATTTTTTGGAAAACTTTAAGGAGAATCGGTGTTATTTCTTCTCTATATGTCTGGTAGAATTCAGAGGTGAATCCATCTGGTCTGGGGGTTTTGTTCTTGGGTAGTTTTTTGATTACCGATTCAATTTCGTTGCTGGTCTGTTTAGTTTTTCTGTTTCTTGCTTGGTCAGTCTTGGAAGGTTTTATTTTTCTAATAAGTTGTCCATTTCTTCTAGGGTTTCCAGCTTGTTAGCATATGGATTCTCATAATATCCTCTTATAATTTTTTGTATTTCTGTAGGGTCCATAGTGATATTTCCTTTCTCATTTCTGATTCTATTTATGTGTGTAGATTCTCTTTTTCTCTTAATGAGCCTGGCTAAGGGTTTATCTATTTTGTTTATTTTTTCAAAGAACCAGCTCTTGGTTTCACTGATTTTTTGTATTGTTTTATTCTTCTCAATTTTATTTATTTCTTCTCTGATCTTTATTATGTCCCTCCTTCTGGTGACTTTGGGCCTCATTTGTTCTTCTTTTTCCAATTTCAGTGATTGTGTCTTTCGACTATTCATTTGGGAATGTTCTTCCTTCTTTAAATAGGCCTGGATTGCAATATACTTTCCTCTTAGTACTGCCTTTGCTGTGTCCCTCAGAAGTTGTGGCTTTGTGTTGTTGTTGTCATTAGTCTCCATATATTCTTTGATTTCTGTTTTGATTTGGTCGTTAACCCATTGATTAATTAGGAGAATGTTGTTAAGTCTCCATGTATTTGTGAGCCTTTTGTTTTCTTTCTAAAATTTATTTCTAGTTTTATACCTTTGTGATCTGAGAAGTTGGTTGGTAGAATTTCAATTTTTTTGAATTTATTGAGGTTCTTTCTGTGGCCTAGCATGTGGTCTATTCTGGAAAATGTTCCATGTGCACTTGAGAAAAATGTGTATCCTGTTGCCTTTGGGTGTAGAGTTCTGTAGATGTCTGTTAGTTCCATCTGTTCTAGTGTGTTGTTCAGTGCCTCTGTGTCTTTACTTATTCTCTGTCTGGTTGATCTGTCCTTTAGAGTGAGTGGTGTGTTGAAGTCTCCTAAGATGAATGCATTGCTGTCTATTTCCTCCTTTGCATTTGTTTCACATATGCTGGCACTCCTGTGTTGGGTGCATATATATTTAAAATGGTTATATCCTCTTGTTGGACTGACCCCTTTATCATTATGTAATGTCCTTCTTTATCTCTTGCTACTTTTTCGTTTTGAAGTCTATTTTATCTGATACAAGTACTGCAACACCTGCTTTTTTCTCCTTGTTGTTTGCATGAAATATCTTTTTTCCATCCCTTCACCTTTAGTCTGTGTATAACTTTGGGTTTGAGGTGAGTCTCCTGTAAGAAGCACATAGATGGGTCTTGCTTTTTTATCCACTCAGTAACTCTGTGTCTTTTGATTGGTGCATTCAGTCCATTTACATTTTGGGTGATTATTGATAGATATGTACTTACTGCCATTGCTGGCTTTAGATTTGTGGTTACCAAAGGTTCAAGGGTTGCTTCTTTACTATCTAACAATCTAACTTAACTTTCTTGTTAAGTAATTGTAAACACTGTCTGATGTTTCTTTATTTCTCTCCCTTCTTATTCTTCCTCCTCCATTCTTTATATACTAGGTGTTTTATTCTTTGCCTTTAGTTAGTATTTGGATGGTCTGCTTGCTTTGCTATGATTTTATTTTCTCTGGTGACATCTTTTTAGCCTTAGGAGTGCTTCCATCTAGAGCAGTCCCTTTAAGACATCCTGAATAGGTGGTTTATGGGAGGCAAATTCCCTCAGCTTTTTCTTTCTGGAAATTGTTTAATCCCTCCATCATATTTAAATGATAATCATGCTGGATACAATATTCTTGGTTCGAGGCCCTTCTGTTTCATTACGTTAAATATATCATGCCATTCTCTTCTGGCCTGTAAGGTTTCTGTTGAGAAGTCTGGTGATAGTCTGATGAATTTTCCTTTGTAAGTGATATTTTTTCTCTCTCTAGCTGCCTTTAATACTCTGTCTTTATCTTTGATCTTTGCCATTTTAATTACTATGTGTCTTGGTGTTGTCTTCCCTGGGTCCGTTGTGTTGGGAGATCTGTGGGCTTCCATGGACTGCGAGACTATTACCTTCCCTATTTTGGGGAAGTTTTCAGCAATTATTTCTTCAAAGACACTTTCTATCCCTTTTTCTCTCTCTTCTTCCTCTGGTATTCCTATAATGCTAATATTGTTCCATTTGGATTGGTCACACAGTTCTCTTAAAATTCTTTCATTCCTAGAGATCCTTTTATCTCTCTCTGCCTCAGCTTCTCTGTATTCTTTTTCTCTGATTTCTATTCCATTAACAGTCTCTTGCATCTCGTCCAGTCTGTTGCTAAGCCCATTGATCGCTTGTCTAATCTCTGCATTGTCTTTCCTCACTTCCCTCACTTCCTCCCTTAGCTCTTGCATATTTCTCTGTAGATCCATCAGTATGGTTATGACTTTTATTCTGAATTCTTTTTCAGGAAGATTGTGCATGTCCATCCCATCAGGCTCCCTCTCTAGGGTAGTCTGGTCTGCGGTTGTCTGGGTAAGCTTTGTTTGTACCATATTTCTCTGTCTTTTCATGGTGATAGAAGTGGTCAGAAAAACAAAGAAGAAAGGGAAAATAGAGGAAAAAAAAAACGCCTGCCATGTGTAGTTTCTGTAATGATCCTGTAGGTGGCGCTGCTGCTCCACTACTCTGCTACTACGCTGCTCAGCCGGGCCCTATATGACTCTGGCCAGGGAGGGAACGAATGGGAGGCTGCTGATTTCTGTGGGAAGTCTTCGTTCAACTGCTTTTCCCAGCCACAGTCCAAGGGGACCAAAATTCCCCAGGACTCTCAGCCTGCTTGGCTGAGTGTGCTGGCATGATCCTGCCCCTCCATTGGGCCCCTGTCTCTTTAAGACCTGTAAAAAAGTGTGCGCTTTTCTTTTGTCCAGGGGAACTGTCTGGGTGGACCTGCCGTCTTGGAATCTGCACCTCAGTCTCTCCAATCTCCTATACACTGCACGAAGTGTGTCAGCGCTCCCGGTGCAGATCACCAGGACTGGTTATTTGGTGGGCCTGTGCTTCCACTCCCTCCCCGCTCTGAATCCTCTCCTCCTGCCGGTGCACTGGGGTGGGGGAGTGCTCACGTCCCGCCGGGTCATGGCTCCGTATCTTACCCGCCTCACGGGCTGCGAGTCCCCTCAGGTGTAGCTGCAGGCTGGTGTCGTCCTGTATCCTCTGGTCTCTCTTTTAGGAATCATTGTATTTGCTGTATTTTCATAAACATATTTGGTTTGGGGAGGAGATTTCCACCACCCTGCTCACGCCATCTTCCCAGAAGTCAACATAAAGTTTTGAAAGGAAAAACAACATATCAGCCTAAAATTCTTTCTCCACCATAAATATGTTTCAAAAACAAAGATGAATACAATGGAATATTATTTGGCAATAAAAAGAAATAAAGTACTAATACATGCTACAAGATGGATGAACCTTGAAAACATGGTAAGTGAAAGAAGCTTGTTACAAAAGACCCTACATTGTGTGATTCGTTTATATGAAAGGTCCAGAATAGGCAAATCTTAGAGACAGAAAATAGATTAGTACTTGCCTAGGGCTGTGTGGGTTAAGGGGCAGGAGGACTTGACAGTGACTGCTAATGGGTACAAGGCTCTTTTTTGGAGGATGATGAAAATATGTTCTAAAATTAAATTATGGTGATGGGCGCACAGTTCTGTGAATACACTAAACACCATTGAATTATACACTCTCAAGGAGTAAACTATATGGTATGTGAATAATATCTCAATAAATGTGTTTTCAAAAAGGCAAAATAAAAACTTTTGAGGACATACAAAGCTGAAAGACTACATCACCAACAGACATACACTCCAAGAAATGTTAAAGGAAGTCCTTACTCAGATGGAAAGAAAATGATGCCAGATGGAAATATGGAGGTACACAAAGGAATGAAAAGCACTGGAAATGGTAACTACATGAGAATATATTGTGAACACTTTCCCGTGTCAATAGTTACTACAACTGAATATTCACCAGCAGCACGGTTTTCCATCCTACGTATCCACCACCATTATTTAAACCTGATGAGATGGGGAGGGGGTGGGTGACAGGATCCAACACACAGTGAGGAGTTGACTTTACACAGGAGGAAAGACACCTCTTCCAGAAAGAA